>NDXB01003065.1:0-55000 GCA_002631895.1 Agapornis roseicollis
GGGAGGAGAGGCTGACACACCAGAAGGCTGTGTCACCATTCAGCGAGACCTGGACAGGCTGGAAAGTTGGGTGGGAAGCAGCTTGATGAAATTCAACAAGGGCAAGTGTAGAGTCTTGCATGTGGGGAAGAACAACCCCATGTACCAGTACAGGTTGGGGGTTGACCTGCTGGCAAGTAGTGAAGGGGAAAGAGACCTGGGGGTCCTGGTGGATGGGAGGATGACCCTGAGCCAGCAACGTGTCCTTGTGGCCAAGAGGGCCAATGGCATCCTAGGGTGCATTAGAAAGGGTGTGTTTAGTAGGTCAAGAGAGGTTCTCCTCCCCCTCTACTGTGCCTTGGTGAGGCCGCATCTGGAATATTGTGTCCAGTTCTGGGCCCTTCAATTCAAGCAGCACAGGGAATTGCTTGAAAGAGTCCAGCGCAGAGCCACGAAGATGATTAAGGGAGTGGAACATCTCCCTTATGAGGAGAGGCTGAGGGAGCTGGGTCTCTTCAGCTTGGAGAAGAGGAGACTGAGGGGTGACCTCATCAATGTTTACAAATAGGTAAAGGATGAGTGACAAGATGAGGGAGCTGGGTGATCTCCAGTGACAGGACAAGGGGCAATAGGCGTAAACTGGAGCATAGGAGGTTCCATGTGAACATCAGGAGAAACTTCTTTCCTGTGAGAGTGACAGAGCACTGGAACAGGTTGCCCAGGGGGATTGTGGAGTCTCCTATGTTGGAGATATTCAAGGCCTGCCTGGACAAGTTCCTGTGTGATGTAGTTTAGGTTACCCTGCTCTCACAGGGGGGTTGGATTAGATGATCTTTTGAGGTCCCTTCCAACCCTTAGGATTCTGTGATTCTCTGATTCTGTGAAATGGAAGTTATTGGACAGGTAACTAGAGCTGGATTTCTATAGGAATTTATTATGGAAATTGAACATGAGTTCTGTGCATTTCATGAACAATGAGTTTGCTATGGAATCAGTATGATACAAAGTTTGTGCTGAGTCATGTCACTATATTGATAAACTGTTCCATATCATAATAAGCCTTCTGAGGGAAGAAAGGAGATGGAGAGGCAGAAATAAAACTACTCTTAATATCTCTGGATAGAGGATACTAGAACATACATATATGTATACCATACATACACATATAAGACATAAACCATGTCTTATAGAAGCAGATATCCATGGTAAGATACTTTTTTCCCTCAAGAGAAATGATTTGTATGTGTATCTCTTTGATAATCTGATGTAACTAAAAAGCTCCCCAATACCTATTGACCCATGTGAAAATCAGGGGCAGATAGCATCAACTGTTGTATTTTCTTCGTAGAAAGAGGGGAAAATAAATCTCTAAAACATCTTCCTTAGAGGTTGTTTTGTATTAAGAATAGACACCTACAATTATATAACTAGATTCCCCAAATGGGAGGAATGGTATTTTATATGTTTGGGGAGAAAGAATAAAGCTGAGACATGCTCTCATGAGTGCCAAGCACAAAAATCATGGAAAAAGACTCCATATAAATAAGATTAAACTTAAAATGGAAACAGGCCAAAGTTCATCTGAAAGAGTGAAATACAAAAATGCAATTTTGCCTGGAAGCAGGGACATGTTTTTATAGTATTAGAACCAATTCTTACCCCAAAGTTCATATTTGGATTACTTTTAAGAGAAACATGGGGGCAGAATTTAAACTGAGTGACCTGACCTGCTCTTTTTTGCTTCAAAACAAATGTGAATTTTTCACTTAATGGAAGAACTAAAAAAACCCAAACTACTAAAGATCCTATAATTATCTATCAAATATTTTTTTTTATTTTGAAATTACTATTATAAATTTTCCTCCTTGCAACATGGTCCTCTTTCATAATTTTAGGATCTGAACATACTGAGAGGAAAAAAAAAAAAAAAGAAACCCACTTTTTAAGATCTTACCAACCTTTCAATTTTATATAATTCAGTCCTAAAGTCCAAGTGTTATAAACTACTCAGGCCTTTCTGGCATGAAAAGGGAGCAGCAGTCAATTTCTTAAATGGAGGATCAGCAGCTATCAAAGATTAATGGCATTACTGGTTGCTTTTTTGGCCAACAGCCAGATACCACTTTTTGCTTTTCATCTGAGGAAAATATTACTTAAAACAGGTGCAAATACCTGTGCTGTGCATTAAGTTCTGTTTATCTTCTGAGGGAGCTCCAGGAAGCATGAATCAACATCTTTGACTGTTGAGATGTCTCAGCTTCTCAACAGTCAGGCTCTGGAAGAGCCTTCTTAACTCTTCTGTTCAGAATTTATTTAAAAACCTAAGAATGAAGTGTGGATATCTTAACACAGGTGGAAGCAGTCACTCACACAAGTGGTTTCAAACAATACTCTCTGGAGTACTTCCAAGAGGTGATGCCAAACAGTACACAAAATATTTGCATTCCCAGAAAAGGAACCAAATTAGTGGCTGGATTTAGGTCTTTGCAACCAAATCCTGATGCCCTTCTTTAGCCATTGATATTATTCTTTGAAGTGGCATTAGTTTTTGTCACTAAATAATAACTGCTCTTTTCTAAAGCTAGATAGAGCTGAAAAATAGAAAATACAGTTAATACATTTTCATATTTCAGAATTTGTGTATTATAGAGCCACTTCTGTTAGGAACACTTGGCACTGCACTTTCTGGAAAAATACTAATAGATTACATCCTTTGGGCACAGCATCAAAATGACCCAACTCAGCAAAGATAGGTCAGACCTTGCACGCAATTTAAACTGAAAGTGACAAATCTACAGTATCAGAACCCAGGTTTTAGGAAGTGGCTCAGATGACTAATTCCATGCAAGAAGACACTGGTGATTTTAATTACTCAAAATTGGAAAAATAAGAATTTGCAATAAATGACAGAAAAACCATGTGGAACACTCTGTACATGACCAGATTCTTGCAAAGTCATTACAAACATTCTTGCTTTTTGAAGTCAAGCTTCTACAGCGAAACATTTCCATCCAAGAATAAGTTTTTAAGAATTCTACGTGAAGCCAGCTGCCTGTCTGTTCACTGCATTGATATGAGCGTTGCCACAACAGAACAGGTCATTTCAACTGCTCTTTTCCAAATGGCTCCTTCGTGATCACTTTTGAAAGTTTCAAAGGTTAGCAGAAATCCTCTATAGAGCATTCACTCTACTGTATAGATGAAGGAGGAAGAGTTGTTTTTCATGCCAGCTACTCATGAAAGAAAGTCTTCTGAAAAACCATGCTAGTCCTTAAAAAACAAAGAAATATTTATTAACAGTGGAAAGTAACAGGGAAAGGAAGAGGTATGAAGGATCTGCCATACAACAGAAGCAAGTTTTTTTCCCTCTAACCTACCAATGGTATCAGGACAAGTAAACTAATGAGGCAGTTTAAACAAACTCGAATAACATTTTTTTTCTGCAACTTTAGCATTACCTAGCTGGCTTTTCTTCAGTATACACACGCACACACACATACACACCCCCCAACAATTTATTTTAATGTAATGCTGCCCCCTTGTGCTTTTGTATACCGGGAAGTTTTTTGTCAATAACCAAGGTTTGTAGCAACTAAAGAAAAGCAAAAAGTCAGCCTTTTTCTCAGCTCTGAGCTTTCTTACAGACTTTTTTTTCACTTGAGTGGTAGCATGCAATGATGAGCAGCCTTAGAGCCTAAGGAAAAATGAAACATGCATTAACATAAAAATTAAATAGGGTAAAAAGAAAGCACGCCCTATGTACATGAAAGATCAAAAAAGGAAGACAAAGGTCAGATCAAACAAAGTTACGATAAGCTACTGAAAATGAGTGTGAAACAAATGCTTAGATTCCATATATCAAGCTATAGCATGCCAACACAAAGAAACAGGATTTACAGGGGAAGATGAAGAAAAAGTGATACAGCAAAATGACAATGAGAACTTTACAGCTCAGTAAATCACTCTCCTTCTCACTAGGAATCTAGTGCTGTTTAGCCTTGGGTTACCAACTTTTGGAATTCCCTGTTGTAAAAACTTACCAAGTGTCCCATGTTAAAGGCACTATAAAGTTTTGAGAAGTTAATGTGCAAAAAGTATCTCTTTGTGAACTTTTGTCTCAGAGTCAATTATTTATCAACTGCCTTTGTAGATCCAAAGGCTGATAAATTTGTCCTCCTTAGACATGGCATCCCCCCAGCTTGCTAACTGATTGAGCTATGTGGTACCATGGCTGAAGACAAGGAAATTCCTTCTAGCAGTTCTCAAGAATGCTAACATTTCAAAAAATTCTATAAGAAAATGAAGCATGTAGGCATGTTACAAACCCATGGATAGCATAACATCAATGCTTGCAGCCATTTCTTCTGAACTTTAAACAAGTCTTGCATCCTGAGGCAACTGTTTTGTTTGATGACTACTTCCTGCAATTCCATATGAATAATAATATCTTATGTGTGCCCATTTACTTTTTGCATGCATTTTTTTACATACCTTTTGTTTTCAAGGTTTCACAAAGCCTACTGATAGTCAGAAAGCCCTTACAATCATGGAATAAATACCTATACATAGATATCTAGGTATTTGATCTATATGTGTATTCTATTTAAGCTACCAAATACATACATAAACTTTAGTGGACATTTTTCCTTCTAAATTTCTCAGCTGGAGAAGTAACTAATAAATAAAACAAAACAAAACAATGTTTATTTGGGTCAAGAAGAGTGCGATCATTTCTGGCAACTTTCAGTTAAAAAAAAAAGTGGAAAACAATTTGGAAGTATTTTGCTCCAATAGCTTCTAAATTAAAGGAACATTCCCATTTTCAGCTAGAACTGGGCTTACATTCAAATTTACTGTCTTTGTATTTTAAATGTTTCTAACCTTTGACAACATCAATGGAAGTCAGGAAGCCAAACATAACCTTCTGTTTCAATCTGAATGACACCTTCAATCTGAACTCAAAGAATTTATTTCAGATTTTCAGCATGTTAAGGCAAAATTGAGCATTTTTAATGGAAAGTTGACCCAAAATAATTTTTGTGTAACTGGGCTTGGCCATTAACATAACTAAAACCCAACATAGTTGTTCAAGGATGTCTACTGCAAATAAGATTTATCTTCAGAATTTCTGTTCTTTACCTGGACTCATTGCATTTTATCCTTTGTCTTAATTTTTTATATGGAAACTCAACAGATGCCTTATGCAAATCTTATTAGAACGTGTGAAGTAGTATGTGAGGTGCCATCCTCTGTCTCCTATCTCTCATGAACATAGGTCTAAACAGTAGGTAATTTAGGTATTTTGGCACTCTGTCTGAAGCTATGCTAGTAATTTTTAAAACTGCATGTTCTCATTTCTCAACATATACATCTTAAATAAATTAATTTAACTTGGCCAGGATCACAAGCTGAGCATCATCCTCTGTGAAACTCAAGGTGACAAAAAAATGGCCTGCAAAGCAACTGTAAAACCTGTTAGGGAATTGTCCAGTTACAAAAAGAGATTGCATGTCTCAACACCCACACCTCCCTGCTGCTGTCGGGAAAGGAAGGAGCAGCAGTGGTAGGTCCTGGGCTAAGAAGGGTTATGGTGGAAAGACTGTGACAGCCCCTCAATATTTTGTCATTCCTGGTGCTAGACCTGGAATATGGGGAGATGTATGTAATGGCACTGTGCTCATTCACACCTGAACAAAACTCAGTGCAATGTGAATGGCTTCCTGTCATTTTGCCCAATGGTCACCTTAATGGTGGTTCTAAAATTGTAACTTTTTTTTTCCATTAATTCAATTAGGAAAAAAAAAAAAAAAGGAAGTTCTATTACTTTCAGTGACCACGTGGCTGAGGACACAGGAAATTTTGGCTGGCATCAGTCCTTCAGAAAGAGCTCACAAATCAAGGAAAATATTTACTGTATATTTTCTAACCAATACATAACTAATCATATTAATGCACATTTCTGGTTTTGTGGAGGAGAAATGTGCTTTGAATAAAAAATATTGTTAACCTTAATATTTGAATGCTCAATATTTCTAACAGTTTCCCTAATTGATTTCATTTGGATTTTTATTTTTTGTTTTTGGTGTTCATTGGATTTTCCTCACTTCCCTCCATTCCTTTTCTTTTTTAAATCAATTATGTTTTCAGATGGATGTGAGTTTTTGTAAGAAACTTTTTCTACAGTTGCTGTTATTGTTAGAGGACTTACTTAATACACATAACTCATCACTTTCTTCCACTAGTTCAAAAAGGCATGTAAATAAGGAAACTATTCATGTTATCTACAGATATCTATCATAGGGGATCTAAGACCCCCCTGGTAAAAGCAGGAAGAGTCCTCTAGGGTTAAGCTGTGGAATTAGCTCCTAATCTAAACCAAATAATTTAATAATTATACGTCAAATTTAGGTTGTATGAATGCTCCCCACATTTTTAACAATTTGCATTAGTAAGAACTGTACTTCAGAATAAAATATTTAACCTTCTATAATGTTAAAAACCCACCCCAAAGCTTATTTATTTGTTGCAGTACAGTATATGGTGGGAAAAGCCAGGTAGTCCAAAGCAAATTGTTTGTCTGTCTCAGACAAAAAGTACTGGCAGCTTGAGAAACAATTTAGCCAATCAATTTCTAAACAACTCCTGAATCTATTTGGCACACACACTGGATCAAAGCCAGCTTCTCATATTAAAAGCTGAAGACTTGCTCCATTTACAGAATGGAGACTATCTGACCCACATGTAGAGTCTTGTTTTCACCAAAAGGTCAAATTCAGGACAAATATATTTGTGTGATGACTCAGTCACTGTAAGAAAGCATTTATCTTTGTAATAGCACTGCTTATTCACAAAGTTATGTTGGCTGAGTCACTGGCTGACACCACTCTTGCACATGACAGCTTGAATGTCTGTGTTAGCTTTGTAGCCAGAAGCGCACAACATTGGAGACACATTTGGAAATTGGGTTTTATCTCATCTAAGCCTAGGATCTTCAGTACTACTTGGATTTATCTGGGATGAAAGTAAAACCTTTCCTAATTGCTTGTGTATTTCTATTTCCAGTCTTTCACACACACACACAAAAATGAACCCAGAAAAAAAGGTCAGTTTTTTTTAATGGCTTTTTTCATTAATTAAAGTAAAAATGCATTTTAATTCTTATTTAACCTATGCAATTTAACTGAAACTATACTAATAATTAGAGCAATAATAATAGAAATAATAATAAAAATCATAACAGCAACAACAATAATAATAATGTCTCCTACATTCTATTTCTGAGTGAATCTAAATTGTTGATTGAAAGCATGTGTAGCATATCTTGTGAGAAAACAATTGAAAAAAATACTATTGCTTACAGTGAAGCAGAATGCATATGACAAGCATATTGAGACTTAATTCTTGAGAAAAAAAAATCTGGGCTGGGTTTCAGTAAACATTTTTTTATAGTTAGGCCTGATGAACTGCAGTGTAGTCTCCATAGAAATGAGCCTCATTGCACAAGTTTCTTGAAACAATGCAAAGCACTCAAGAGTAGAGTGTAGCGAACACTCGAAATTGGTCCCCCGGGAAAGAACTAGCTGACCTAATTGGTATTTCCCATCTTTAATTTATGTGATCATACAGTATGTTGTTATCTTTTCATTACATTAGCCCATAGGGTCAAACTTTACACTGGTGGAGATCCATTGGCACAAACAGATTTTCACCAGGACTCAGTTTGGCCCACACTATTTAAATACAAAATTAACTTCAAATGTAGCTTTAATGAGCCTTGTGGAGTAATATTATTCTCAAGCAAGAAGACTATGTGGTACCCCTGTATGAGAGACAATTTTATCAAAACAAACCTTATAAAACATAATACCCATCAAATACTACATGCTGGAACAGCACTAACCTACTCAAGAGTGGTAAATAAAATATTACTTTTGAAAAGTATTTGCATTCATCCTCACATTATTGCAATGTTTTATTCATATCCCACTTATAAATTCTCTTCATTCTGTTTATCTAAGTGACCAGCATGTGATCAAACCGTACAGTTCTACAGAGTTCTGCTTCCTTTGAGATTGTATAGCACCTTCATTACCTTCAGGGCAAGAGAAATGCCACTGTGGTAGTTTCAGTTTACAAACATGTGCCTTTTAATTCATTTATCAATCTCTTTTCAACAGGCTACATTACTAATGTCAAGAGAAACACTGGTGAGTTCTGGGGCAACCTTCAAATGACAGTTTGTGCAAAATGGCAGATACCAGTTTTCTGAATGTAAGTGAAGGTGGCAGTCCAAAATAGTTATCGCGAGATCTGGCAGTGATATGAAAATATCTTTGATAATCAGAAACATGGGCAAAAATTCTCTCTTCTATTTTATTCTTGCTCTATTAATTAAGAAAAACAAAATATCTTAAGCTATCATTCTGGTTTTGCACCAAAATGCTAAGTAAGCATAAGCAAATGATGTGCTTTTTTTTACTTACCTGTCAAATGACTTTGGAGTCTTAGATTATTACAAGGCACCTCGTGGTCATTGTGACACTAAATGAAATTTGCAAATGTGCAACATCAATAAAAATTTTAGGTGTTGAATGAGTTGCTAAAAAATATGCCAGCTAAACTGATATGTGATGGGTAGACAGACAAACGGTTTCATATCTAATCAGTCAAGCAACAATTCATTTATCTCTAAGAAAGCCAAGACCTGCTAAACCAGAAGTACTTGAATTCTGATATGCAACTGTGCCTCACAGAAGCTGTTGCTAATGCCTTTTGTATCAAGCCCTTGGGACAAAAATTCAAAGACATGCTAAATGATTAAGAAAGATGGCAGTGGAACATCATAGAAGAGGTAGATTATATCTATACTTCAGGAACTTCAGAGGACTTTCTGGTTTCTGAGTCTGCATCCATGGTCTGGCCATATCCAGTCTCCATGCAGGATCTCACTTTGCTAAACAATAGTAAGGGCTTCCCACAGTCAGCTGCAAAACTATTCTTTTTTTAGCCCATTTATGTCTTCAAAATGAAGCAATCAGAAACTGAAATTCTGGTTGTGAACAGTTACAAATAATTTGTCTTTAACCCATCCCATGCATTTTAGACATGTTCATCTGCATGAGGACAGACACCAGAACCCATCAACAGGGCAGAATCCTTATGGAACTCAACCAAGATGGACGAGCTTTAGTTAGAGCTTAAATTTGGCTGTAAAATCAAATGGGCTTATTATTGTAAGCATAACAAGTTATAACAGAAATTGCATTAATTTACCCTAAAAATAGGGGAGGGGGCTCTGTTTAAATTTTTTTTTTTTTGCTTTGTCAAGAGCAAATATTAATGTTTTCTTTGAAAATGAAAATAAATGTTTGACTTCGTGTTATTTCTTGTCATTTTTTCCATTGCCTGAGAAATATGCTACTTTAAATCTTGTTTCTGGGAAAAGGGGAAAAAATATAAAAAAAAGAGTGAAGATACTGATATAAAGGATAAAACTTCAATGATAATTATTTTTCATCAAATAGCTGTATGAAGCCCAGTACATAAAATGCTTTCATCATTTGGGGAAAAATAAAAAAAGCACCTGAAAAATCTATGAACTGTCAGAAACAGGGTGAGAATTGTAAAGCTTTTCTATCTGCCTTACCAAAGGGTTACTTCATCAAGTAACTTATAAGTTACAGGCAGTCATCACTGTTGAGGGAAAAGGAATTTGTTGTAATCATTTTTAATTATAGTTATTCTTAATTATCTTTGTTGTACGTTTAAACATTAAAATACAAAGAGTACTGCCGTAGAACAGATGGCTGGTGCCTGCTATGCAGACTGTCAAGCTCCATTTAAGCACCATTGTCATTTTTCCTTGCAATTCTAACTTAAAGTAATAATGCACTTTCTTTGAATCATAATTATTCATGTTTTAAGAAGAATACCTGCCATAAGGTACCTGAACAGTGACATTCTGAAGCAAAAAATTATTCTACAAGTTTCCCTAAAACAGAAGAATTTGAGACCTGAACCCCAATACTAGACATACTGCGGAAATCATATTCGTAATAAAAAGCCTAGTGAATAATTCCATCTGTAAGCAGCTGGGATCAGTGTTAAGGGTAGAGCAACCACCACTACAAAAGGAACAGAAAGACATTACTAGATTTTGTTATCCTTACCCTTCCAACTGTGAGCTTTTTGTCTTTATCAGTGTTTTTACATAAAAACAAGGTGGGGGATTGTTCTCTTTTTTACTTCTTCATGTATCAGCACAAGCATACTGTTCCTTACTGTTTATTTGTGACATTAAGAAACTTTCCCCAAACCAAACTTAAATATTTCTAAAATGAGATGTCATTTTAATGTTAATTATCTTTATGTCCTGTGAAACCTTAAAATCATTTCATGTAAATCTGCAACCCAGGAGTGTAAAACTAAGTTCAAAATGAGGTGAGAGAAAAATCTCGCCTCTGGGAGACAAATATTTCTTCTAAACTGAATCTAGGAAGGTCTAGAGCAGAGGAGAAACATGAGAGAACTGCAAATTTAAGTACTCAAGAAAATACAGCACCTAGCCAAGGAAGCTTTTTAAGGAAACTTGAAAGATGTGGCTGACTGAAGATAATTCCTGAACACTAGTTTGAAACACTACTTGGAAGAACAAGCAATACACTATAAAAGATGTATTGGTGGGTGCAGGAACTACAGCAAGCAGGCTTATATGTTAAGTGGTACAGTTAACAGTGCAATAAAGTGATGTATCTCATACAGATTTGTAGCAGTCTGATGCTTACTTTACTATTGTCCCTACAACTTTGTCCAGAAACTCTGTTAGCTTCATTCTGACTATTCTGCAAATTACATGTTGTGTATGTTTATGATTACTTCACTGCTATGAACAATTATTTTCATTCTTTAATTCACTGTTTCCGTAAATTCTCAATAACAGAATCCTAATTTGCAGGACAGAGCCATTCTTTAGGTTTATGTCTATTCTTCAGGTTAATCCATCCTACAAATAAAAATATCAGATGAGCATTTTGTTGTGATAGTACATAGAATCTTGGAATCATAGAATAGTTAAGGTTGGAAAGGACCTTAAGACCATCTAGTTCCAAACCTCCTGACATAGGCAGGGACACCTCACACTAAACCATGTCACCCAAGGCTCTGTCCAACCTGGCCTTGAACACTGCGAATGATGGAGCATTCACAGCTTCCTTGGGCAACCCATTCAAGTGCCTCAATACCCTTATAATAAAGAATTTCTTCCTTATATCCAATCTAAACTTCCCCTGTTTACGTTTTAACCCATTACCCCTTGTCCTACCACTTCAGTCCCTAATGAAGAATCCCTCCCCAGCATCCGTATAGCCCCCCTCCATGCAACCTTCTCTTCTCTAAGCTAAACAGCCCCAACTTTCTCAGCCTATCTTCATACAGGAGGTGCTCCAGTCCCTGATCATCCTTGTGGCCCTCCTCTGGACTTGTTCCAACAGCTCCATGTCCTTTTTATGTTGAGGACACCAGAACTGCACACAATATTCCAAGTGAGGTCTCACGAGAGCAGAGTAGAGGGGCAGGATCACCTCCTTCGACCTGCTGGTCACGCTCCTTTTGATGCAGCCCAGGATACTGTTGGCTTTCTGGGCTGCAAGTGCATGCTGAAGTTGGCTCATATTCATGTTCTCATTGACCACCACCCCCAAGTCCTTCTCTGTAGGGCTGCTCTGAATCTGTTCTCTGCCCAACCTGGAGCTGTGCCTGGGATTGCTCCAACCCAGGTGTAGGACCTTGCACTTGTCATGGTTAAACTTCATGAGGTTAGCATCAGCCCACCTCACAAGCATGTCAAGGTCCCTCTGGATGGCATTCCTTCCCTCCAGCATATCTACTGAACCACACAGCTTGGTGTCATCTGCAAACTTGCTGAGGGCAAGTACAGTCTGGATAAAGCTGAAACAAAGCTTCTTTACACTTTCAATACAGAGCTGAAACTGGCATATGAATTTAATGATACATCTTTACTTCACAACACATTTAGCACAAGAAGACCAACATGCTGGTTGTGTTTAGGCCCTACTATACTGTGAACATGAACAGTTAAAGTGAAACTTAAATGAACAGGTAGAAACAGTGGAAAGCTGCCAAATTTGGATTTGTACACCTACACCCACATTACATTTGCTTGAGCTACAAATGCTTAATATGCTGCTCCATCAGCATGCTTTGAGTAGGGCTTACTCCAGTAGAAGAAAGCCAGGAAGCCTCACTCTACAAAGCTCCTTACTTCATTCTTGGTCTCCTTCAGTATTTTATGCATATTTCTTTTTTTTTTTTTTTTTTTAATTTTTCATTTTTTTTTTTTTTTTTTTAATTTTTCATTTTTTTTTTTTTTTTTTTAATTTTTCATTTTTTTTTTTTTTTTTTTAATTTTTCATTTTTTTTTTTTTTTTTTTGGTGGAAAATTTTTTGTGGTCTCTTTTTTTTTTTCCTAGAAAATGACCATATTTACTGTCTTGTTTCTCATCTGTCATCAAAAATATATCAAGTAGTAGTTTTTGACCTTGTTTGAAAGTCTCCTATTCCATTATCAATTTCCAGAGCTTCCCACTGCCACATTGTGTAGTTTTAGTGTTAATTTTTAATATTATTTTCATGCATTTTTAAGGTAAAAGTGTTTGTTTTGTTTTTTTTTAAAAAAAACTAGAGTGCAATATCTTCTCAATATTAAATAAATAATGTTACAGTGCTGACACAATTATGACTTTTTGACAGTGTTGATACATTATTGTTTTAGCTACAGAAACTAATCTGTTTCATGTATTTTATGGGCACTTTTTTGCTCTTTACTCTTCAGGTTTGATTTTTGGAAAATTAAATCTGTCCAATAGCCAAGATGCTTCCCTTAGGCCACCAATACTGACGAAAACTTCAGGGCGGGATTTCTATTTTTGTGCAATGAATCAATTCAACACACAATGTCTGCCCCTATTTCCAAAATATCTGTACCAAGATTCTAGGGAAAAAAAAAATGATGGAGGCAATGTTTTATGAATCAGGCTCCTTTTGATATTAGGTACTGGGATTAAAACCTCTGTGGAAGTTCAACATGGTGTTCTCATAAAATCCAAGCCAGTATGAGACCCCATGCAGTTTTACAGGTCTTTTGTCCTTCAGAACACTTTTATCTGAAGAAAATAGTTTGTATGTGTGAAATCGACAAATGCACGTCCACTTCCGAGTAAATTACAAAACAAACACACATGTAGGTAATGGGAGACATGGATTTTGACAAGTCTAAGCTTTTGGAGAAAGACTTATTTAAGAAACTTGCTCTGAAGAAATACATTACGTGCTACTTTAATAAAAAATGAATTTCCAATTTAACAGCAAATCTCAGTCCCCTCACATCCTGCTCACATCTACTGTTCCTGTGCATCTCCTCCATTTTTTTCAAATGAACTTAGATTTTTATTTAAAAAAATAATTACAGTTTGGTTGGAGATTTGTTTGGTAGAGATGAGAGATTAGTAGATACTATCAGAGACACAAGAGAGTTTCATATATTTTTTTTCCAATAAAACTTATAGCCATTTCAATATATATGTATATCTATAAAAAGAAAATCCCATACAACAGAAGTCTTTCTAACTTTAATACAGGTCATGGGGATTGAGTTCTCTCTTAAAACATCTTCAAGAGATTTTTTATGTGATTTAGCAGTAAATGTATTCAATCCTTGTGCAGGGAACTCCACTCATAACAGAAACAATGAGACAACCTCAGTGATAACGGCTCTTATACGCTACTCTGATGCATCAATATGCACTTTCCTTTGCTCATGTTCTGTCCTCTATCCCTTATTCTCAGCCATGCTGACTTTTAACTTGCACTGTTAGTAAAAAAGCTGAATTGGGAGCATTAGAATATCCCACCTGATCTTTTTTTAAAATATAAAGTTAAAAACCACTTTAACAATGGGTAAAGCACTCTTAAAAGCTATAGACACCTCCAAAGGTCATCTTTAAATTAGAAGCCATCACCATTTGTGGCAAAGGGAAGAGAGCAATTGAATAGGACCAAGAAAACTAAAAAGGAACAAAAAATAGCAAGAATTAAAAATATAGGCAGAGTAGTTTAATATTTTATTTAAAATGCACAAAGCCACATCACATAGAAGAGGATGCATGTTTACCCAACAAGAACACCATTCATCCAACTGTAGAATGGTCTCAGAATATGAAGAGGTCACAAAGCATTCAAGGTAGCTTCCTCAAATGATGGCAATTGACTTAACCATCTCTTTCCCATTAAAATCAGCAGGGTTTATGTTGCGTCTTTGCATGCTTCTCTCATGCTGACTGCCCGATGTTGAGGACCAAAGTCACCAGCTTCATATATTACATGAAAGGTGTTACATGAGAAAAAAAAGATTTCCTCTTCTTACAAATACCCTTAGATGTAGTTGGTATGCAGTCTAAACAAATTCACTTAGTTATCAGCACCTTCAGACATAGATCTAGGTAGTTGGGAATCAAATAGCTGTTTTCAATTCCACTCATCAAAAATGAGAGGAAAAGTAAGTCTATAAAATCATGACTTTCAATGGTTTGAAAGTTAGGTTAAGATAACTATTTGAAATTATAGTTTAAATCTGTATTTAGATACCTAAGTTATCTGGTTTCCACAAGTGGCAAGTTACCCACCAGGTCAGAACAGATTCAAATTTCAATTCTCAGCACTTCTGAGAATCTTTCCACTTCCTTACATGCCTTAATATGGATTTGAGAACCTAAGTTCAAGTAACGTTTTAAAATTCAGTTCACAGTTATGTACCTTAGGATCCTCCCTGAGAACCAACCACACTCATTTTTATCTTGAGTCATGTTAAAGGCTTAGTAAAGTTTATGAGGTTGCAAATATTGTAGCATAAGACCAAGTTTGAATTGTTTGGTCCCTCCCTGAGGACACATTTTCATAGCAACTTCTCAGAATTAACCCTTACAAATTAACCTCTTACAGGGGTCACTGTAGCCAGATGAAAAATTATGACCACACACAAGTGAATCTGAAAGCGATAAATGGCAATAAAAAAAGTCAATAAAAAATTGACGTTGTAGCTCCTGTAACACTGACATGTTTGTTTTTTTTTAGCTCCTGTGCACTGACATGTTTTTTTATAGGCATGGACAACCTCAAACACAGTGGTATGATGACATAATTTTACCTTTGCAGACTGAAACATAGTAGTATCTACTTCTAGAGGTAAACTAACTTCTTCAGGGTCAAAGACAGAGATAGGTATATATACCTGATGCATCTTCTTCCATGTGTATATTTTAGACAGTATCCAGAAAACTACTTTGGTGCCTACAAAGGTACTGAAGCAGGCATAAATGACCTAGAATGCAAATCTTGTTCATTTCTTCTATTCTTTAATTCAACTTACAAATTTTGACATTGTCAGAGGATGTTAAAGTATTTCCAGCACATAAATGCCCAAATTAAGGTCCAGACCATCAGGGTTCAACAAACCTATGACAATTTTCTTGAGCTGTGGATTTGGCACATGTTCTCTACCAACACAAAAGGTGTGTAGATATTCCATGGCACCTCTGATCACTGGACTGATTGCTTAATTGTCATGTTCCTCTCTCTCCTGGGGTCTCTGTACCAATTAGAGACTCAACTGTGTTTTATTGAAATTATTTTTTAAGAAATACTTAGGCAAAACATCTGTGCACTTCCTGTGTGCTCATTACATGAGTCTGTTAGATATAGTATTTAGTAATGGAAGCAGATAAACCTTTTCATTCCCTTTTATATGTGCAGTTTGATTTGCAGGCAATAGGGGAACAGCATATTTGGATTGAGAGGGGATATTGAAAGCCAAGAAAATAACTTGCACACAGTTCATTTTATTCCTTTGCTTAAAGCAACACTGTTTAATAAAAGAGCCATTAAATATGGAGAAATGCACACAACATGTTCAGTGCATTGTACTGAATAACAGAGGCAACCCAGGGCCTCTCACAAAGATCCACACTGATCTATTTATTTTTTTTTCTGGTTTCATTGAAAGTGCAAAAGATCAGCATGTTTCAGGGTCAATCCATACAGCAGAGTTAAGCTTAATCAGAGTTCTAATTCCAAATAAACTTGAACTGCCTGTATAGTTGCTGATCTGAATTCTCCTCAAATCTGTGTATGTTCAGTCTGGGATTAAACCCAACTCCATGCCAAAACCTACAAGATATGTTGACTGAGATCAAACACTTATGCACATGGTGATATTTTCATTGCTGCAATAATATACTGAGGGGCTTCATGCTGGGAGGACTAATTAGTATCTAGTCCCATAAACCTCCAGTGAGCACTAAAAACACAAGAGAGTTCAACAGAAGACCCTTACAAAGAACAGAAGAGCAGAGAGTACGCAGGTAGAGGGATGAACACAGTGAGACTATTCAGTAGAAGTGCATGAAGCAAAAATCTACAAGACATATGTGATATTGTGGGAGCACAAGGCCAAAATAACATGCTATGATATAGGTCATAACATGAGATCATGCTGACTGAGCACCAGATTTATGTTCTCTGGGCCTGTGAATCTATAGCCCTTCATTGAGCACACAGATTACAGGAATTAATGTATTGTTTCCCAGGATTTTGTTCCATCGTGTTACTCAGTTCATATTTAAGATGTAAACTGAAATGCAATGGCAGTATTACAGAATGTACCCTGAAAAGGTGACATATACTTATTTTGCCCAGTGCTTCTTTCAGAATGGTCTGTACACCAAGCTTTTTTCGCCTCACCTCCTCCTTCTTAAAAGCATTTTTACACTATCAGGGTCACCAGAACAAATAATGTTCACTACTTGGTTTCTTTCTTAAGACCTGAATCAAACAGCTAATTCTGTAAGTCCTGGGACTTTGTCACTGAGAGCCTAGCCTGGAGTCATTTTACTTTAAAATTAACACTCAAAAAAGTTAAGCCTTAAGTAAAAGAACTACCTGTAGCCTTGCAACCACAGCTATGGACAATAGAATTGATGGGGATTTTTCCATACAAAAAATTAGTTCTGACATTTTTGGTTTTTAATGACTTTAACAACACTCATTCTAACTTTCTTTATTTAGCAATGGGAGGAAAATCCAAGTTCTGCTAATATTCTATAGACTCCACACCAGAGAAATTAAGTCACTTTACATTACAATTTGAAGATATTGCCTTTGAAAACTGCTGTTTATCTTAAGTAATGTGATTTTCACACAGAACCAGCCATATGAGGAGATTTGCTCATTTTGAACTTTCTGGCTATGAACATTTCATTGTAAATATACATTGTACAGAAGTTACTCTGGATCGTTTAATTGAGGTAAATCTGTTAATTCTTATAATAACTCTTAACAAAAAAATTGTACTGTATTTTTTAAGTCATTATCAAGACTGATACTGCTGTAAGCTTTTTGGAATAGGTGGCTGTCCCTTGTATGTGGTGCTTTTCCTTCCTCCTCTCTCTTTCATTTATTAATTTACTTATTTATTTTATTTATTTATTTTATTTGAAACACATACTGTTAACACTTGACCTAATCTGTCCCTTTGAATAATTATTCTAGCCTAAGTATAATTTAAGAAATTAAGAAATGTCAAACATGCTTGCAATAGTAGGTTTAGTGGTTTTCCCCATCAGCTCTAACTCTGCCTTGTTTAGATCTGTGATTTTAACAATTAAACAGCTGAACCCATGTGGCACAGTGTTCTCAGTCACCCTCAGTAACTTAATTCCTTTGAGGACTTTCTCAGTACATCACAGGACTGGGTCCTTGGTTCTCTTTCTTCTGTTACCAAGGGAATATCAATGAGACACCTTGACACTTGAGCAACTACCTAAGTGGGAAAATATTGAAAAGTCTCTATACAAAAGACATTTTTAGACAATGCTGAGAGATGTTTGTAGGTGCTCTCTCATCAGTGAAGTATTTCAGGACTTGGTGTTACCAGAATAGACTAGTCCAAAAGGAAAAAAGGTAAAACAAACCCAAACCACAATTTCAAACACATGTACAACATTTAATAAACCTGTTTGCATATTTCCAGGTATCTGAAAGTATTTTACTAATTTATTTTTCTCTGCATACCTTGTGCTCAGATTTTAGAGAGATGTCATTCTTCATCCTTCCTCTAGACTGTGAGGACCATAAACCTGATTTTACAGTTTGCTGTACTGTTCCTCTAACTCAGGGCCAAGCAGAACTGTAGAAAGCCACTTGATATGAGCTCATCTAGGGAAGGCTGAAAGGTATATGAAATTCCCTTTAAACTTGCAAAGAATAAGTGTTACTGACACATCATCTTACCTGCTGTTGAAAGGCAACTTTCATGGGTCTGGCTTAATCTCATGTAATACAAAAATTAAAGGCAAATGAAAAAGGAATATATTGTGACAAAATGGGTGCATGCAGGTGAATTGTACTTTCACCTTCTGAGATTCTTCTAGACATGAGATTATTCTGAGATTTCAAACTTATAGTTGAATAGTAATATGTCAAAAAGACAGTGAAAACTGCTTCTAGCTGAGAAGTTCTGACATCAGTCTCAGCTCTCACAAATTAAAAAAAAACCCTGACTTTAAATTATCAACTCCCCCTAAACTTACAACTCTCAACTAAGATAAGAGTTTCCAAAAAAAAGCTTGAAAATCTAAGCATCCTCTCTTTTGAGATTACCAATTTAAATACTGTGAGGATGCCATAGGCAATTGTTTTTTTCTGTAAGGATCTATAGCACATGTCATTACTTACAGTGCAATGTTAATGCTCACTATTTTCTGTCACTTTAGCACTATCATCTTAACTGAAACTGTAAATATTTTGAATCAATGTAAAATTAATGCATCTTTGCTATATTTTTTGTATGTCTGTATGTGTGCATATAAATATATTCCTGTATAAATATATTCCCATACACACAAAAATTTTAACAGAGAATTAAGGTCGCCTACATTCATTTCTTAAGCCTAACCCACATAAAAAATACAGTGGTAGACAAATTTGTGCTAACTGGATATCTGGATCTACTGCCATCAAGGACAATCAATGATAAAGTTGAGATAAGCAACCAGAGTAATCTCAGTCCATGTCTTAGCACATAAACATGCAGACTCATTCTCCTCCATAAAAGAAGTATCTTCTGGTTTTCCTCAACATATTCTCTCAGATTTAAAAGGGAGCTAGAGGAAGGCTGCCGCTTCACTGGAAGTGCATGCTGTGGTGCACATCCTGTTTCACAGTAGAGGCTGTGCTGTTTCAACATACTGTCGTCTACCCACAAAACCCCACCCGCAGTGATACAGACAACTCCTTCCAATAATATTCAGACACACCATCTTAATTTTAGCCTCAGCTACATTAATATCTGTTACCAGCCTGGGCTTTAAAAAACTATAGAGCTGATTTATACTTTAGTTGAGAAATTAAAGATCAAAAAGATTTATTAGGGTTACTCTACCATCCCCCCACCAGTGCATAATCATTCGCCACCGTATATTTTTTATGGTAATTAGACACTCGGGCTCAGTCCTACAGCATGCTAAGTGTTCTGGCCCAGTCCAGCAGAGCGATTAGGTGTGTGCGTAACTGTAAATGCCTGAGCAATCCTTCAAAAGTTAGCTCAGAGTAGGTGAACCATCTTCTCTATTTAAGCACATGCTGAATTATTTTCCAGGATTATTTTCAGAGGCTCAGCATTCAGTAAAATAGACTTAAAGCTTTGTTTATGTCACCTTTGTATCGCTAAACTGTCCCACTGCTATCATTGTAGCAACAATGATGATATCAGTAGCAAACTAAACTGTTGGACCCCTGATTATAACAGCAACTGGTGCTGATTTTCACTAAAGAAGTTCATGTAACATTATTGTACTGCTTAACAAGTGATCACCTTTGAGCCAAGCCAGTTAGAGCAAACTCCAAAATCACTGCAACAACCACTTTATATATAAAATACATGTCCAAAGTAAAACTTGCTTTTACTTTGATGATATCTTCTGATGATATGCTCTGTATAAATGATGCTTGCTTATGAGCCTGCTGCTTTTGGAAGCACAGCACAGCAATGCAAAATTGTGGCTGCCCTTCCAACTCCATAAGGAAACAAAAGCAGCAGATGCAGGAGGACCCCACATTCATGAAGATGATCAATTCTTCACTGTACAGTGCAGTTGCACATCCGTCTGCCCTTTTTTCTCTTCCTTCTTTCCTCTTTCTCCCTTGTTTTTGATTATGACTTGAATACAACAAGAACCTACATAAAGCACTGTGTGTTGTACAAGCAGTAGTCTTGGGTGTGTGGTGGTAGAAGAAGACTGAATCAATACGTTAAAGTAGATTTAAACATATGCTTAAATGTCAAAATGCTTTTAAATGCCTTTAGGTTATTTATATTATGCGCACAAAGGAAACATATTCTATCCCAAGAAGCACCTCCTAATATTTTAAATAAACACATGAAATGTATACCTGACTCTCTGCAGATGTGCATGATGTTTATAATCTTTAATTTTTATTCCAAACACATTAATGTTTCTTACTTCAAAATGACCTGGGTAAACTGTGAAATTTGCTTAAGCTATTAAGTGTAAATCTGTCACACTGACAATTTCAAGCAGTGTCCTTCTTGCTAAAAGGGCATATACTGTAAGTTTCAGGCTTAATGGCTATTGCTTTTTGCCCTGATGTGCCCAAGTCCTTTACCTTCACATTTATTTATTTCCTGATAAGCAATCAATGTACAAAAATAAAAAAGCCAAATGGATCAAGAGACTGGTTCTACCCTGATCTCAGTCTAACAAAAAATGTTTGTTGTCATCAGTAGAATCAAATCTACAGTTAGAGGATTTTGTCACTGATGATTGAATAGATCAGTATGAAACAGCATCAGAACAAGTACATTTCATCTTGCTCCTGAAGGTTAGAGGTCCTACGCTCAAGTCATTGACATGGACATATGCGGGGCACAGGAAATTTATGTGCATCTTCTGTGCTACACAAACATTTGACTGCTAAGCCCTGTAGCTGCAGTCTAAACCCCTGTCCTTTCAACACTTAGATGTCAGCTTTCCTTTATCCATGAAAACAACATAACTACTGATGAACATAAAAGCAAGTGCATGTATGAGTGTTTGCAGAAGACCTTTAACCATGTGGACTTGCCTACAATTGACTTTAATGGGTCACCAAATAACTATGACATTTTCATTTTCCACATACTACATGGAATCAGATTAGTGGAAATAGGAAGTATAATACTGCAAACAGCAAGACATAAACGTACTGTGGAGCTCCAGAATGATGTCTCTTCATCTAAGCAAATAGACACAATTCTCTTTCATAGATGAGACAATGTATAAAATATTTCATACCTATATGCTAATTGTACCTGAGAGTAGCCCTTGTAGTGGCTATAGAGGACTGCAAGTATATTACTTTCTAGCCCTCATCGTCAACCCTGCATAGAGGAACAAACAGTAGACCCATGCCTCTGAAAGCAGTGCATTCCTAAAGATTAACCTATGTTAAAAACCACAGTGATTACAGAGAAGTATTCAAAAAGAAAACTAAAAGTGGGTGCTGTTTTGGAGAGACCAAATGATAAGAAATATATTAGGTATAAACCAGAGCACAGGGGAATTTTTTTTCCCAGGACTGAGAAACCATTCCTCCGATGAAGATTAGTAGAGTGTCAGAAGGGGAATGCAGTAGAAGAGCTAATCAGTTGTGTCACTTTAAGCTGCACAAAACAAAGTACTTGTGTTTTACTGGCTAGAATAATTTTGCATTATCACAGAGAGGGTTAAACAACTGTTGACCCAACAGCTCTCCTCACTATTTCTCTGATTCTAAGCATCACATGTTACGTAGGTGGAGAGGTAAGGGTCATTGTTGCAGAGAAAAATTAACACATGCAGTGATGTGTCAGATGTTACTGTACATACTACATACAACTGAAATCCCTGTGAGGAAAATATATGCAGGCATATTTGTGGATGACCTTCCAGTTTTATATGTCACACCACACATAATGGGTTTTTACTCAAATAAGTGTTTTGTATGAAATTAGCAGCTGGTGTCCTGATCCAGTTCTCAGTGCAGCCACAAATACAAGCTTATATTGACTGTATATACAGAAAGGCACGCTCTCAAGAGGCAGACTTTGGAAGTCATTTCTCATCAGGCTTCATAAAGATGACATTTATAGAAGGAAGGATTTCAAAAGATAATGCAGAGGAGGTGGAATCATTAATAAATTACAAGGAAGAGAGAGGAGAAAACATGAGACTAAAGAAGAGTTATAAAGGAAACCTGATCGTGATGAGTGCAAAGCCAGTTAGAGACAGGCAGCTGATAGAGAGAGGACTGCAGCCAGACTGGAGCATTGCATACACACTATTCCCTGCCCGCTGCATTGTCTTGCAGAGACAGACACCCTCGGTTACTGGTTTGGCTGGCTGCTGAGGCCATTGATAACCATGTGAAACCTTGGAGCTAAGTTGAGTAGAGTGCATTCAGAACAGCTCATAGTGGGATGGAGTCAGGCTGTCTGTCCGTTACAATCCACATCGTGAGCACCTAGGGTTTAATCTAAACAAGGGACTTATGACTGCAAGTATATCACTATATTGGCGTATCATATTGACTTTCTGATAATGTTCTAAGCCAGTTGGGTAAGAAAGAGAAAGTGCCACTGGGTACAAATTGTGGCATCAAATCTCTGTCAGACTGATCAATTGAATTTATATATTACCTCCAGCTATGTACTTACAATCTATAGTTTCACTCCCTCCAGTGCACAGCTCACAGTTTAAGTAATTGCAAATACAAACGAATTTTAAAAGGATTTAGCAGGCTTTAAATTAAAAATGTGTGAACATTGTTATTTTAAGCACTCTAAATTATTTACTAATATAACTCAGCTGAATCACTTTTCTCTCTGTGTTTGCTTGATTTTTTGATCCCTGAAGCTTCAGTGGAGATTAACATCCTGACGATAAACTGAAACCAGTAAAATAGTGCTCTATTTTACCCAACTGAAAAAAAAAAAAAATCTTCAAATTCAGTCTGCAGAATAGCAAAATCTCAGCCGTACAAGGACTATTAAATGCTGCATTAAAAACAGGCAAGTCATCAAAAGACATAAACATGCAGTTAGCTTAAAGCATGTTTTAAGTTTAAAAACGCATGAAGTTAAGCAAGTATTGGGGTATCTGTTTTACATGGGCACTGCAGTGATATAATACGATGAGAAGGTTACAAAAAATGCTTAATGAAATGCCTAAAAAACTCTGGTTATAAGAGACACTTGCTGAGTCTAGTTTACCTTAATCAAACACTGCAGCTGTTTTCTGTTTTAATCACATCTTTTGGATTAATCTGTAAAATATTTGAGTCATGAGATAAACATCACATCAAAGTAATAAATTGGGTCATTTGAACTTGTGCTAAAGCAATGAGCACCCTCTTACATTTTTCCATATTTTCCGGCTTCGGTTTATTATTTGTGGAAATGATTCATAAGCTTCTTCAGAGACAATAAGAGAGAGATTCAATGCAGTAGAAAACATCTGCATACAGAAATAATACCAAGTGACTTCAGTGTGTCTAATTACGGTGCCAGGTCCAGTGCTGGACCATGCCTCTATTGATATATAAACTACAAAAATTGCTAAGAATAATCTTAAAAAAAATAAAGCAATTAATTAATCTGCAATACTAGGCTCCCGATTAACAAGGGTATTACCTATTCCCTGAACAGAGAAATGTGATAAAATCCTATTTATTGTTTTGCTGGGAAAAGGTATAAGTAACTTTATATATATTTGTCCTCATTATTTTTTTTATTCAATTTGTGGAGTGAGAGAAAGAAAAAGAAGCTAATGCATAAGGATTATATCATGGCGCATAAAAACATAATGTTGGGAATTTGCAAGTAATTGAAGAAAAGATATTATTTGTTTGAAGGAAATAAAGTTATATTCTCATTATGAGGATAAATATACAATCACAAAAGAAATGTTTGTCCCATTTACTATTGCTTTTTTATTGTTAAATTTATGATCGGAGGTAATTCGAGACTACTTTCTCTCCAAGTAATGCTTCAGTATTTATTCAGGTATATTGTCATCAAAGTCAACAGTAGTGTAACTAAAACCTGTAAAATGACTTTTACAGTAAGCATAAGTCCTGTTTTAAGACTTTCCTGATTGTCTTGGTTTGGGTTGTTTAGGTTGTTTTTTGGTTTGCTTTTTTTTTTTTTTGGTTTTTTTTTTTTTTTTTTTTTTTTTTTTTTGGTTTTTTTTTGTTTTTTTTTTTTTTTTTTGTTTGTTTTTTTTTTTTTTGGTTTTTTTTTTTTTTTTTTTTGTTTGTTTGTTTGTTTGTTTTTTGTTTTTGTTTTTTGTTTTTTATTTATAATTTCAGTTTGAAGAACCAAGGCCTTAGAAAAAGGGTATACAATATATGAAAGTTATTTTTTTCCCTAGAATCCCCATTTACTTTTAAGGTGGACAATAGCTCTGAGACTGAAAGAGGGAAATTCTATTGCCTTCCCAGTGTTCCCATAGTCTACCACATGTCATTATCACAAAGCTTGGAACAGGTGCTTTTCCAGCTTTCTGTTATCAGTTTACTTTCTTTGCTCTGGTCTCTCTTGAGTATTTCAAGCTCCTGGATAAGCCACTAGTAGCAGCAGTGGCAGTAACCTACAGTCATAAGAAACAGTAAGAGAAATAAAAATATTCAGAATCTGCATGGGAGAATGGAGGTAAGGAAATGTTTTTTAGGGGACAATGCCTCAAATTTAAATTTTACTTTTGCTTTCCTGAGATTCTACCATGTGTCAGGAATACCTTTAAGGTTAATGGGATTCTGAAATCAATAAAAATGACTTACTAATGGTTCAGGGAAGTTTTTCTAGTACAGAGTGTGAATTTACAAGGTTATTATCTATTCTGCAACAGCTCTTTCTTTCTGCAGTGACACATCACTTTCAAAATGGAGCAAGGTATCCACAGGGAGACTGTGCACAGGAAGTTATTGTGGAGTGCCTGTATGCTCTGAATTTACACCCCAGCTTACCTATTCACAGGATTCCTCTTGCGTACAAGTCAATGCCTGTGAGATAGGTACTCCAAGTCATGGGGCAATTTTAAACTTAAGTAAATATTCAAGTAACTGAGATTTAGATTTAGATTTAAAGGATTCTACTGAAGAAAGCAGTTTCAGGAAGTTTTGCTGGGTTTTTTTTTTTTTTTACTTTAGCTACTCCTCCCTCCTTGGAGTTTGAATAACGTGCTAATTTTGCTATTAACACTTATTGAAACTAAGGAATCTTCATTTTGACCTTGTTTCTTTAAATAAAGAGTAAGGTAGCCCAGTGTTTCAGAAGGGAGCTGCAATTTCATAGTGATTACATCCCCCATGCAAATCCAAAGCAAAAATCTGAACAGCCAAGTCTCAATCAAGAAGCAATAACCAACAGAACTGTGTATTGCTGCCATTTTACAGGGTACTCTGCATTGTGGCAGAACCAGTCTTACGTTATGTACCTTACCTAGAGGATATATACACTAGCAGTTTTAACTGGAGGAAGCACTAAGTTTTTAGATATTTTGCCCTCTTTGATTGAATTCCACCCTTATCTATGCAAAACATAGTATAGGTTAAAGGTAATGACTCCGTACAATTAACTTCATGATATGGAAAAAATTCACCACATTTTAGAGACTTTAAAATTCTCCTTCTTCACTGCAAGAATCATATCAGTATTACTACTTCAGACATAAAATAATTAATCTGTGTTTTCCTTATAAAAGAAAATTTGTTCAAAGAAAATCTTGAGGAAGCAGTCTGATCTGTCTGGTATTAAAGTCTTGTTTGACAAAACAAATTTGCTATAAACACTCAGAAAACAGGAGCCATGCCAGTTAGAATGATAGAAAATCATGCCAAAGAGATAAATGGATCATTAAAGAGAAGGTACTTGAATTTTCATTACAGATCGCTACACAATCACTAAAGGTTTCTGAACTTGTCTGGCATGTTGATCTCATGTGCTCCTCCTACCTCTAACTATTATGCCTAATATCCATATTTTCACATTCCTTTTTGAAACCTATATATTTCATCTTCTGAAGGTATCATTAAAAGCTCTTTGTAAACATCAGAATTCATGAATTTTGATATGCATTGGCCTGAACAGTAGAAGAAAGTGTTTAGTGAGTAATAATGTGAACATCATACCTAATGATTCAGAACCTGCATGACATAAGTGATGGTATATTGGTGAACATATGGATTTTAACTAGAGCTTGGCAGCATAAGACCCTTGTTTAGTTTAGCGTGTTGGGCTGCTGACGAAACTAAATCAGAGGGATGACTGAATTATTAGTTTGGATTTTCACTGTCTGTAGACTTGCTCATATATATATATATATACACATATATATATATAAATGATACTTATAAGCTAAGAGACCTAGTGATAAACAGGAAGCTAGCTTTACATTTCTTGGGGTTTTAGTGCTGTAAATTTGGAAGAATATTTTGTGCTATGCACCAAATTCCTGCAATGCTTTGAAGAATTAGATGCTCAGGAGACAGCTCTCATTAACGAAAAGGCCCCATACACACTGGCCTGAACAAGTGAAATGAACGCTAATTCTCCAGTGTTTCAGATTAAAAAGAAACATGGATTCATTCCTAGGAAATGCAGAGATGGTACTGTTTAATTTTGGAGAGAAAGGACAAGAATGGAGATTAGTATGGTGTAGATCAAGAAATTCTTTGTATTCCTACTGAGTTTAAGTTGCAGCAAAATTTATATCAACAGACATATCTCAATTTAACTAAGATAAAAATTTCATGCAAACTGGTATCTTTTGTCATCAGTATGAAAGCACTAGGATAAGACAGTAATATTCTGCTGTTGTTACTGGAAACTTTCCAGAAGAGAGCTGGTATCCCTGCCTGTTAACCCTGAGCTCATGGCTCAACTTAGGAAACAGAACAAATTACCAGAAGGTAATAGGAAACAAATTGATTCCCCAGACCAAAGCAAACTGTAGTCTCTGGATATTTTCCTCTTAGTACTTCCAGCTTTTAAAGGGGATAGTCCTACTTTTATCCTGGCAGTTATTTTGTTTTTACCTGTATGCGTCATCCATGACACAAAGAGAACTAGAAAATAGTTTGTCAGTAAATCTGGCAGGTGCAACTTTGTTTTTGAACTCTCTGTGTACAAAGCTGAAAGAGCTGCAAAATCAGCCAGAGAAACATTGCATGTATCTTCAACATCATATTAAATCAAAACATATTCAATTTTTCTCTCCTTTTTGGGGAAGGAGGAAGGTTTTTCTTGGGTTTTTCTTCTGAATACAGCTGTCTTAAAGAGTTTGAGAAGCTACAGCAAATCAACAACACTAGCACTAGTTATCTGGAACTGGCAATATCCTATTTGATAACAGCTGATCTTCAGGTGAGACATTAGACATTCTAGCTAACAGTTACATATACCAAACAGGGCACAGGAGAGCTGTGAATATAAAAGCATTAGAATGTGAATATAAAATCATAAGCTTTCTCTTCTTACTAACACTGGATTTTAGACCTTTGGCTGGGAGAAATGCAGGTGATGACTACAGAGGGTTGGGTGGGAGTCATAGCTGTTGCAATACATGTACTTGCACAGCAATATTTCTAGTATCAAAACTACTAATTCATCATCATGTACAAGCCCCTGCCTGGGAGAGGGGGAGATGCCAAGAAGGGGTGGGAGTTAAAAGAGAACCCTTAGCTATTGTCAACACCTGACATATGATGATACAGTTATACCATACACAATATAGTATGTGTTTTGAATAGCGGAAGTGCATTAGATTAAATATAGGTATTATCACTAGGGTCTTAGCTAAATTTTATCTCAGAAAATTAACTTACTGCCTCCATAATTTTCTTAACATCTTTATATTCTGTCGCAAAATATTGTTTAATGCTTAAATTCAAAATCGCTATTTGCTAATCACAAATGTTTTATTAAAGAAATAGTTACCTTAAGATGGTGGAAGGTCTAGTCACTGTATTACAGCAAAATTGCAACCAAAGTAGTGTCTGCTGTCAGTGCTAATGATATGTTCTCCAGTTGGCTTGCCCCTTCCAAACACATCTGTTACACCAGCAGTTGTTACAAGTCTGATAGTCATGTCTGGCATTACCACTAGTGTATTCACTTCTATTGAAAAGTGGAGAGACTTGATAAAAGCCTTTAAAAAATGAGTTAAAAAAAAAAGGAAAAATCCCTACAAAACTAAAGAATAAAGATGATAAAAAAGTTAGTCTTAATATACATTTGCCCTAGAGCAATTCTGTACTCTGTAAGCTTCACCTGCACAATGAAAACTAAGTCAAACTGGCCTTGCATGTGTCTTAACCAGAGGAAAAAAAAAAATCTGGTATTGTTGCTTAGCACGCTTATGCACTTTTCAGCAATAGATCCCAAAGTGTTTATAAAGCTCCAGAAATATAATTATCTCCATTTCCTAGCCAAGGAAATGGAAAGGCAAAATTAAGTAGTTTGCTGAGGGCCACACAGTGAATCATTTGAAGAGCCAAATTGTTACTGTAAATCTCCACACCTAGGCAATGATAATGCTGCTACGACTCAAACAAGATATTATTCTAGAACATCAATTGCTGCTGCATAACCAGTGTCATACACTAGCTCCTATACACTCTTCATTATGTTCAGCTGCATACTGGACTTCTAAACTTGTCTCCATTTTGCTCAGCAAGAAATTAGGTACTTTTCAGAATTCCTCCAAAAGTTTCTTTTAAAGAAGCAGCCAGCTTTTGAGAGCTGAAAGCTTTTTCCTAAATGAAGAAAGTTCATTTTGCCAGCTAACTGGCATCAAGACTCAGCTAAACAATCCTATAAACATGGTTTAGAGTGGTAAATTTCCCTTCTTATCTGAGATACAAGTCTGGGAGACCCTACTGTAACTTAGTGGCATCTATTTTCTGAAGCAAAAGAGAATAATGTGATTTTCTGATGGCCATAAAGTAAATTTTTTTTTTTGGTTTTTTTTTGGTTTTTTTTTTTAAAGTAGAGTATTTTTAACTCACTGGTGGTGTGGGCAAGTTCCATCACTTATAACTGCATGCTCTAAGTTCCACTGCTGCTGGTGCAACTGTGAGATCCTTTACAAGAAGATGGGAACAAGTTCAAGCCAACTAGAAATTGTGATTAGTATGGCACCAAGTCAGCTACACTGTTTTCAATTTGATGAACGTTCATGAGCTCAGGCCTATTGCTGTCCTTTTCCTCATAGCTGATATCCTGGCTGAACTTGTGTTTGGCTGCAGAAGAATATGGAGACAATGAAAACTTGTCTTAAAGATAGATGATTCCTTGAAGATGCTGAAAAAGTGATCCACTGTTAAACACAAAACTATATTCTAGGCCTGGTTATCCTCTAACATCAGTTTTTCACTTGTGTTCACTGTTTTTTCATGAGCACTGTTGAAAACCTGCCCACACTTACACAGGAGGCAGACACTTCTGGGATCTGTCCAGTGACACACACTTTGAACATATGCTCTTGGTAAAATCTAAACACTGGCTACATATGCACTCATGTTAAAAATTTTTTAGATGGTGCTCTTGTTTTCTAGTAACATCACATGCTATAATTTATATAAGCTTTAATGAATCTTCTGCTAACAAAAGCATCCTCCTGAAGTACCTTCCATCCTAACAAACAAGCTTATGCCTTCCAACCATAAAATTTATTCAATTTAAACAATTAAGCAGTCACTTCTCTCTCAATACACTATCATCTCAAAAAGAGATACTAAACATAGCTAAAATCTTTCCGATGACTAACTATTTCAAGCCCTTATTGCAGTTTTACAAAAATCACCCCACTGCCCATGTGCAACCATATCTGTTCTGTCATATCTTTTGTCTTTGGTTTAATATGAATCTATCATTCCCAATTCCAACTTCATGAGTGGCACAGAGTTCACAGCTGCTGAATTCCACCACAGAACTCCTGCATTTTAGTAAAACCAAACCCCTTTGACATAATCACAAAAAAATTCCTTTAAGGATTTCCCTTCAAAGAAACAAAACCTCAGCATTTTTACCACATTTTTAGTCCACAATTTTTCACAAATATTTTCACCATTTTTTTTAATTTTTAGAGATTTGTAAGTTCCCAGACAAGAAAAAACTCATAAGCAAGTCTGAATACTGGCATGCATAGGTAATAGATTTCTTTCCTAAGGCCTCTTTTAGAGGGATATCTGATCTCATTTTAAAGATGTCAACATATAGTGAGTCTACTACCTTCAACAAATTGTTCTAATATTTAATTACAGAAAGCTACATCTTTTGAAAGCTAGAACCTGTTGAATATATCTGCAAAGTTAAAAAAAGAAACAAACAAAAAAAACACCTCATCTGACGATTCTCTTTTATGTCACATAAATGCATACATAGACCCATAAGGTACTTCACACCCTAAGGTTTATTTGTCAATGTCTAGAACAAAGTGGTGGTCCTCCATTCCGCTTTATCCTGTATTTATTTCCACATTCCTGCTAAAGGGCAGGTCCAAAAAATTGGACATGGTCTTCCCAGTGTAGGGTGTGGAAATGAGGCTTAGCTCCATGTTCCTTGCTGTTCTCTTTTATCCACCTAACGATGAATTTCAGTGAGAGCTTATTTTGTGGTAATAATTTTGGAGGACCCACCAAAAGCCTTTTCTGAGTCACTGTTTTCAGAGAGAGTCTCCCTAAATGGTCCTCCTAAATGTGTTGCTTGGCTATTGGCTACCTTTAAATGTATTTTTCTGCTTCTTGACTGTTAACCAAGTAATTTGAATTGGTTTACATAAGTAGCTCATGGTTTTTATTGGTATGTATTATCCAATTTTATGTGTAGCAAATCTTTATCTAAATGGTTGGAAAAAATATTGAATAGCATTGGACCAAACCTTGATCCATGGTCAGCACCACCAGCAATGTTGTAACACAATAATGTTTCTTCATTCACAACTCCATTTTAAGGTTTGTCACTTGGGCAATTTTTAATCCATTTAATGTGAATTTTTGATCCTGTATAGTGTAAATTGCTATAGATTGCCTTTTTTTTTTTTTAAAAAAAAAAAAAAAAAAAATGGAAAATATTAAGATGAAACAGTTCTTTATTTTAGATTTCTAAATATGTTGCTGTCAAAAGCTTCTGAATATCAGCAAATCAGGACTTTTTGGTCAAAGTGTCTACTTTTTTAATTATACAGTTTGGAAAATTTAAACCTCTCTTGACATAANATGGTATATATTCTTAAATAAGGTAACTTGGAGAAGTCATAATATACAATACAGACCAAAGACAGCCTTAGGAGTATCGTACAGTGTAAGTAGAGATGAAAAAGTTTTAGTGTTTGTTTAGTGGGACTTGTTTTGCATCACATGGAGGAGAGAGGTATTTTTACTAGTCTCCTAAAATAGAGAAGTTTGGTGCCTACAAGACAACAGGGCAGGACTGATACCTCCTTTTTATATGTTGTGATAAGGTGGTTAAATTTAGCTTCTCAACTAGCTCCTCTGAGATTTTTGGGTCTAAAATAATCTAAGCCTGTTGATACAAATATATTTAATTTTAGCAGCTGCTGCCTTACCTCTTTCTTTGTTGCAGATGGCAAACTTTCATTTCTATCCACAACATCATATGGGATGGATACATCCTCCTGTTTCATTCCAAGTGCAGAACAGAAATATTTATTAAACATTTCTGCCTTTTCTGCGTCATTATTTATGATTTCCACCATCTGCATCTTCAGTGGAACTACATCTGACCTAAGATTCTTTTTGATGCTAAAATGGTTTTAAATTGCCTTCTTGTTGTTTTTAACCATATTGGCCATTGATGTTTAACGGAGTTGTTGATTTGTTTTATCAGTTACTTATAAGTCTGAGTATATAACTTAGCCTCTCTTTTTTCATTCCTGATGCATCATTATTTTATATTTTTACACTACTTTAATGTGTCTTAATCAGGGCATTTTGACTACTGTACATTTTTATGTGCAAGTTTATGTCCTTGAACAATTCCCAGTATTCATTAATACTTCCTAATTAAAATTTACACTTCTGATCAGTTATGCTAAGTGATTCAAGCTGGGGTAAACTGGCCCTCTAAAGCATCTAAGTATGCATACTTGGTGTTATATACAGTTCATATACATAAAGTAAATACCAGGTTATGATCATTAGTTATAAACTCTTCTTCCTATTTGATGGTCACTATTGGGAAATAGGTATCTCTTTGGCTATCAAAATGATGTTCAGTTTTGAGCTTCTTTATGAAAGATGAATCTCTACGCTCTGAGTTCATCTGCTATTATTTTTAGAAGCTGTAGGGAATCCTGATACTTGAGACACAAAATCTCAGAAAATATTCCCCAGTTTAAACTACTGTGATACTAGAGGGTTTTTTCTCCCCATGCTGAAGGAAAGATGCTGAAAATGCAGCTCATACCACTACCTATAAGGTTGCTTTTTCTCTGTAATGTGCACAGATATCGTATCTGTAGTTATATTTTTACTCAGAAATATTGAGTTTCTGTTACTTTATTAGTTTTGACTATTCAACAATGCAACATTGTATTTGTTGCAACAGTTCATCTTCAAACTCTCTACCTAATTTATTAAGAGGATTAAAAATGTAACTGGTGAGATTCCAGCCCTATGACATATTACCAAGTTTCATAAATATTAACTTTATGACTTTTCTTCTCATATATAAATACTGTCTCTGCCCAGTTATTACCAAGATGCTTGAAGTTTAGTTTAAGGATTCTTTTAGGATGTAATATGACCCTTATCACTCAGTTTTATTGTATGTCTGGTATCCTGGTTGTAATTTACACACATAGATGTGTAGGCACAAAAGTATATATTTGCCCAAATTTCCCTTTATTGCTACTCAGCTCTATGCTTACTTTAAGGCCCTTCTGGCAGTTTTTCATTGACTGATATGGCTCTTACTTGAGATGGTCAACAGAATCAGCGTTTCCCATCCCTCTGGTAAGAAATCATCAACAGCTTGTCAGATGATGCCTGACAAGGTATTAGTACCAGCCTACATCCTGCTAACTTACATCTCACATAGGCTTCACTTCAAATTCTTCATTTTAGATCTAGAAATACAGAAAATTGTCAGTTCTCCTCCTGTTCCCTTGAAATGTCCTGCAGGTTCTTCCTAGTATGGTGTCAAGAAAGCTGTCAAGAAGTACTACATTTTATTGTCTTGCTTTCATGGACTGTTTCAAGATTCTCCTGCTCTGAACTACATGCTAGTTCTCTTTACGAATGTTAATCCAACAGTGAGTTTTTAAAGTTAGCCAAACAATACAGAGAAATAAACCCCCTTCATTTGAAGGAAGTCATTGTCTTGTAGGTAAAATTATCAATTATAAATAGATAATGCATGATAGAGTTGCCATGTGAAGCAACTTGCAGGCAACACATAGCCTGAAATTCTTTTCCTAAACTATTAATCACAAAACTTCAACTGATGAACAAAAGTGTTCAAGTCTGCATTTGGATAAATTTGCAAATAAGAAAAAAGAAATAGATTTGTCAAATTAATTATTCATTATAACTAGTTCAACCAAATCTATCCTTTTTTATCATTTACATTGGTTTTTAAATTCTTAAAGTGGTTTGGGAACCTCAAATTGTAAAATTTGCTATAAATGCTTAATGCAATGATCATTTATATATGGCACTATAAATGTACAAACATACTCTACTTAACATTGAATTAGGCAGTGGAGATCTTGAGAGAGTGGTTACAATACCTTTAACTCTCAAAAAAGTTAGAAATCTGATCTTTTTCAGGCAGACTGAATTATGAACTGGATATTTGGAGTTTGAAGATTCCTGCTGCAAGTGACCCTCACCACAGCTTAAGGGCCCATTGGTACTGTGTCCATACCAGGGCAACAAGCCAGCACTGACAGGGATGCAATGGCCATACCCTGCAATCCTTAAGTAGGGGCCCAGTTTCCAGAAATGCTCTCCTGCAGCTAAATGCCAAATGTACTTGGTGTTTTGTTTCAGGTTTGGGGTACCTTTCATTTGCTTTTTACTTTTTAAGTTATGACTAAATCCAATAACACTTGCTAGGAAAAATAGCTTCACTGAACATGATCACGGAAGCAAACAGACGAACGTGTGAATACATCACTTAGCTCAATCAGTGTGGTTTGAAGTGAGACTTTGTTTTTGCTAAAGTATCACTGCTTTCTTACAAGTAGAGAAGTATCACCAAACACATCAGAATAGCTCAGATTCTGGCATTCTTGTCCATAGAATGTAACAGCATACTCTATATGCAGTCTTGTTGAAACCATGCAGAAGTTTACACTGTGTAGTTTATGTATTACTATAATCAAAGTTCCTTGTTAAATTTAGATTAAATGTGATTAGAAAGGTCAGTGACAAACAACATAATTTTGAAGTCTGACAAAGACATAAACACAATAGGATTTTCTTTTTCAGGTCTGGGAGGGTGATGTTATTTTCTTTGTTTTGCTATAATATTTACAGTCACAGCATTTAGCAGAGAGGCTCTGATTTTAAATCTGAGTAAATCTGACATAGAATCACGTGGAGGAAATAAATATAAACCACTGCGAGGTCATGCTTACAACCACTTTTTTAAAGCTCATTCTGCATTAAGTTTGCCACATCTCTCCATCACTTGTGTTATATTGTGGAAGCAGCGCAGTATTAAAATGGCTTTTAATGACAAAAAGCACTATATTTTAGGGTTGAACATCTGTTATCTGTTCAGACAGTGAGTACTCAATTCAATATCTGGGTGAATATTTTGCAAATTCAATGCATAGAAAATTTTGTACCAATGCTAAGGTTAATTAATTTTTCCTGGGATGTTTTGTAGCCAAATGGAATCTAAATGTCCTCACACATTACTTTACACCCACTTTCTTCTCCGAGAAACTAAACAGTATGTTGGACAGTGCTGAAAACTCTAAAGATAACATGGGTTAAAACAAGAGATATGAATAAAACAGGAAAGAGAAAAGTGCTTTAGATTTTAGTCTACAAAATGCACTTTTTGGCTCAGTACAGTAGAAATAAAGTGGTAAAAAAAAAAATATACAGATTAACCATAATGAGAGGTACTATTGTTTGAATTTATTGTTGCAACAGCAGCTAGTAACCTAGTTTCATGAAGAGAACTGTGCACATGGATTTGGATAGGAAGCTTTCAAATGTGTTTAAAACAGGAAGAAACACCTTTCATCCTCAAATATTTAATCTGCAACATGATATGTTTGTTGTTGTTTATTTTGACACAAAAATAAACCTCAAGATTTCTTAATTGTAGTCACAGCACACTATGATATTTCTAATGGGATGCTATCAGAGTAACTAACCTATTACTTTGTATTACTAAAGAGAGATGAATAATAAAAGTACATTGAAGCATGGCCCAGTGGAAGTTGTTCACATGCCTATGGATGAAGTTTTAAGAGTTTAATCTGCAGATTAAAGTCCGTTAACAGCAAAAATGAGATGGAGGACAGTAGAGGAACCTGAGGACTATTAAAGTTATCCTCTCCTTTCCTCCCTGTCCCCATTATAGACAATACAGGAAGTTAGCTGGAGATTCAGGAGTAAAAACTAAGTCTGAACCCCCAGCACTGGACTGGAAATTAGAACCTGTGCCTGGGTCTCTCTCATCTAGCATCAATTTACAGTGGAGGTTTGGGAAATGGAAGGGGCATAAGAAGGAAGGAAAGCTCTGCACCTCACCTGCAGTTCTATAACTCTAAGAGTTCTTTAACAGGTTACCTAGATGTTCCCAAATGCTTCGATTCACCCCCTTTTATTGGACTTCTTGCTCCAAGGAATCTTCCTGAAACATACTTTCACATGATTGACTGTCACTGATGATTAAAAGCTATGTCATCATTGACCATCGTACAACAACATTATTCACAGCTAACTGGCTCCTGGGGATGAAAAAAACTTTTGTCCCTCTAGAAAAATAAGATTATAGCATTATTAACAGAAATTAATGCAGCCTATTGGTGTCTTACCATAGCTAGTGCAGTAGTTGATTTCAACACAACAAAGAGCTAATGAGTTCCAGATACACTTCCTATGTACACTGTAAACTTGCATGGTTATGAAGTTGTGGGGTTTCAGGCTAACTCACTAGTTTGGGAACACTAAAATACAATTAACTGTTGTAACCACCATTTTAGATGAAACCTACATCTCTAATGAGGCTGAATACAGGACAAAGTTGCTGGATACCGTCTGCTGGCTTCCTAAGTGGCCAGACCAATTTTCAGCTCCTTTTCTGAAATGCCTGGTTTTAATTAAAAAGAAGAATATTTTATTAAGAATATTCACGTGGGTGTTTTGTGATTCTTTAGTGCAGAATACCAAATGGCATCAAATTTTGTTCTGCATGTTTCTGTTAAAGCCTATGCAAAGTTTGCAGTCCTTCTAGTGCATGTTAATACATACTCATGGCAGCTTTTCTATACTAGCTCAATCACATGAATGGATCCAAATTTCACATACACAAACTAGCTTCCCAAGAAAGGAGATAAACATCCTATTTCAGACCACAGCTATTTTAACACTCTCTATCCACCTTTTTAATACTGCAAGAGGGAGGTAATGGCAGAATCACAAGTCGTTACTGCTATGTCTGTTACAAGTACCTTCCAATAGTCAAAGATTTCTTCTAAAAAGTGTAAAAAAATTAAAAATAATAGTATCATTTCTCTAAATGAACAGAACATCTGGGAAACTTTCTTGGACAATATAATTTGGGTGTTTTCAACATCACTTATTTTATTTCACGACAAACTTACATTTTATCACATGATTGCTTTCCCAATTATAGTGCAAAAATAAAAAGCATCATCAAATAGTTTAATAGGTGCAGAGGAAAATGTAGTTTTGTTCATCAAATGATGCAGAAAATAACGTGACAAGAAAAAAATCTGTGTGTTGGGAAGGGGAATTATTGCTATGGAGTTATTTGTCCTGTATTTCCTCAATGGAAGGAAGGGACAGAGGGCCCTCAGGTCTGATTATTATTTTTCTGATAAAGTGCACACTGGGATAAAGGGAAGATTTTCTCTTCCAAGCAGGGTCTGCAGTCCTTCCAGTGAGTGTGTAATCTCAACAGTTAAAAGACAAATCACATTTATCCATAAAAGCAAAAGTCCATGCTTAGGCTGCAGGGTAGGAGATTTAGGAAGAGACTGACAGTTTTTCTTTAGAAAACTGTTTGTATTTTTACCACAATCTACTCGGACATATACTAATAGAATTTTAAAAGGTCTGTACACATCCACTGCTGCTCAGATCGTATGTTGATAAGTACCTCCCGATGATTTTCAGATCTCCATCTCAGGCATGGGCAGGTGATTACCTCTGTCTGCTGGCAATACAAAGCACTAATCTGTCTTAAAATAAGGACCCTGAAGAACATGCGTGGTAGCAAGTGGTGGATCACCATTGCATACCACAGTATTCTTATGAGGGTCTGCATCCAGGTCGCGTAGCACAGGTATGTATTATTTATAGCCACCTCTCTCTATGATTACCTTCAGTTAACTTGAAGCCTCTTTAAAACAAAGGTTGCTCTAGTCCTGCTTGCCATTGGTGTGAGGCCCTCCTCGTTCCTGCTCTTCCCCACTGGTGTAAACAGACATAGCAACCATCGGTCTAATTAGCTGTCTTTAAGGCAGGACTAAGTGGGCTCAGTGGGGGGAAGAGGCTTTCTCAGGCCCCTCCAAGCCTCTCCTTGGAGCTGGCAGACAGAGCGCACGTGGCCTCCAAGAGGCATTGCAAACTCGCTGACATTATGTCCACGGGTTATCATTACCATCTTTTTTTTAAAAAACCTGATCGATCGCTCCTGACCACAATGATGCTTCAGGGCATCTCTCTCTCTGCTGGGGAGTGATTGACCATTGGGTATCATTAAAGAGAGGTGGTGAGGGGAGGGAGGTGAGGGGAAGACGGGGGATGCTGTGGTAACAACACCAGCTCCAGCTCCTCCTTGTTGTGCGCCTCTCCCTCCTGGACGCTGCTGACCTTTCGCTCAGGAGCCAGCTGGAGCCAGGAGAGATTTAATCGAATGGCTTTCTCAGATTTGTTTGGGGTTTTGGTGACGGAGGAGGAGAATACAGCACTGAGAAGGGAGAAGAGGGGGGAGAGGAAGGGAAAATGAAAAAAAAAAGGGAGGTAAAAAAAAAAGGGAGGAAAAAAAAAAGGAGGTAAAAAAAAAGGGAGGTAAAAAAAAGGGAAAGCTCAACAAGTTTGGATGGCTTTCAAAGGCTGAAATTGTCAGCTTCTCCCAGGTCTTGCTAGACTTTAGTTCACGCAGGGGCCCTGGTGCTGGCAGGGCCATGGTTGTCCTTCCCCAAGCACAGACACCTCCACTGCAGTAGCCCTGCTGCCCTGGCTCTCCCCATAGCCTTCCAGTGCAACCAACCATAAATGAGCCAAGGCAGCCACCTCCACCCCTCCTGGGCAATGCCATGTAAGTGGATGAGGGCCATCCTAATTACCCAGGCCTCCTTGTCATCAGAGAAAGGTCTTGGGAGGGGTGAGAGAAGAAGCAAGCATCACTCTGAGAGAGTGCATAAATATGCAGAAATGTATGTATGTATTTTTTTGCCTTTTTACCAACAAATTTTTGTTCAGTTTGAGTACCAAACCAGTCAGTAAACAAAAACAAAGGGGGTCACAGCCAGAGAAGCCCATCCACTGTTCTGGTGCTTGCTCTTTTCCACTCACCTCCCATTTACTTAGGTTTTGCTCCTTTGTTTGTGACTGGGACACTGCACCTCAGCAGGACAACCCACACTCCTCCTCATCCTCTACTTTTCTCCCCCTTCCCTGCATGTCCCCCTCAATCCAAGCTCCCCCCTTTCCATTTTAACATAACTAAAAAGGAAGGAATGGATCTCAGCTGAGTTAAATGGGTGACAAGGGAGATGGAAAGAAGGAAATTCATCCCTTCTTGTCTTTGAGAGCAATTTAATTAGGCCCAGGCCCCCTGTGAGCGGGTAAGGGAAAGGCTGAGGATTGGCTTGCCTGGGCTTCCTCTGAAGGCAAAAGCGGCCTTGGACACACATACAGAGAAAGGATTTTTAAAGGATCATGTAAGAAGATCAACAGATAAGCAGCTAATTTTGTGTACTTAGGGAGCAAATGAGTGCGTGCACTCCCACTGGAATAGCCAGAGAGATGGGATGAGAGGAAGAAAAATGAGGAGGAAGCAAGGAGAGATCTTAAAGTATTTCACTGTTACTGCTGATTGCCAAAATTAAAGATTTATACTGCTTGATAGGGTACTCTGGCTATAGCTTTCACAGCTACTGTGCATGTGTACATATATCTATATACATACATATATAGATATAGATTTTTCTTTATACAGCTCAGTTATTTCAAGAATTTTCATCAGAAAACCACTTTTAAACTAATTGGAGTCTGTGGAGAGGAAACCTCATTTTTGGTTCAAATGAATTTTCTGAAAATGTCATTTGATTCGGGAAATATGACTGATCTGCCCGATTTCTTGATAAGAAATGAAATGAGCCGTTGTCCTTCAGGATATCATAGACTTGAAATGGGGGATTTTATGGTTAATGCCATCAGATAGAAGTGTCCTACTTTGAAAGGAGAAGTCCATCAGCCCCAGGGAAAGGCTGAAGCCTGAATTTCGTCTCTAAATCCACAGCTGCAGTTAGAGCTGGCACAGAGCAGAGATAGATTTTTTTATTTTTTTATTTCCCTGGCAATAATTGCAAAACAAACAGCAATAAATAACACAATGATTCATAACAAAAACAAGTTAATACTTTTCCAGCTCTTCATTTTAATTCACAATTTTTTCCCTCAGTGATACGGTCAGCGCTGACCACAGAGGCTAAAACTAATCCACAGTATTACAACATCTTATGTTTTAATTATCTCACATGCTCACATAGAGTAAACCTGTATTTGGAGATGGCTGAGTTCTTAGTGCAATACAAACAAGATGCCTTGGATGTCAGTGTACATTGTTACCTCCATTTGTCATATAGAAAAACTGAGAAAGACGAGATAAGTGACTTTCCCAAGGCCACAAAAGGAATTAGTCAAGAGAGACAAGAAAGTCCCTCAAAGTCCTTGCTGGAGGGCTGGCACCATTAGTTAGTTTATCTTTTTCATAGCAGCATATATGCAAATAGAAATGGAGTCATATGGATGAAAAAATGAGATCAGGGACAAGAGAAAAGGCAAAGAGAGAAACCAAATAAGTGTAAGCATATGTTCAAAAAAGCTGATTCAAGCTAATATTGAAGAAGCAGGTTTTAAACAAAGAATTAAGGAGGAGAAAACTCAGTGACAGATTTGTGTAGAAGATTTTTTTATATAAAGATTGTTTGCAGATTTTCCAGGCCAATTTGCCAGTTTGGATGCAAACTTTCAGGCATTGAAACATGGACTTTTAGTTCTAGCCCATCTGGCCTCCTGCAAGTGTACAAGCCTCAGGTACTCAAGATGTTAACCGCAAGGTTTATGAACAAACTCCTGTTGACTTTTCTAGGAACATAAAGAGGTCTTTACAGAACAACCACTATTTTATGGTGTGTTAGATCCAGGAAAGAAGGGCAGATATTACCATAATTTCCTCCTCAAATGCAGGATGCTGCAAAATAAAAAAAAAAAAAAAAAAAAAAAAAAAAAAGCAAAAAGGAGAGAAAAACATGTTGAGCATAGTTTTGTCTTTTTCCATAATCGAGATTTAGCAAAGGACTATAAGAATGTACAGCTAAGGAAAGCATAACAAGGAAAAAGAATATAACATCTTCAGAAGTTTCATACTTTTGCCATGAAGTTTGAAATTGTATGAAATTAGTTGTAATCGGTTAAATGAATAGACAAGAAATATGAGCATTATACACTAAAAAATGTAAAGGCTGCNAAAAGAAAAAAAAAAGCCAACAGGAGGAAAGAGAAGCAAGGAAAACCCAGGTGTTCATATTCCACAGTCAAGAAATCTGTAAGGAGCAGGCAGAAAGTATGTCTCAGTTTGATAGGGGTTATTTTATCAATATGGCATCCCTTTAGTGAAAAAATCACCGGCTCCTTTACTGGCAGTACTAAACCGGTTTCTCTGTATAAATATTCACTTCTCAGTTAGTAGCTGCACAGACGGTTTCTTACATGCACAGAATGGAGGCAGCAAAATGATGTACTACTCTAACCTTTTCTTTGTTAAATGGAAACAAATGGGCCTTTCTGTGATGCATCACTGATTATTCTCAATGCCTCTTTGTATTTCAAAATAATGGCATGTTAGAGCTTTACCAGGGCTCTTGTAAGAAAGAAATCTAGAATATGCTAGAAATGTTTTACTCCCTCCAGAACTGCAAGAGTGCACACTTCATGTTTTGCACCTTCTTATCAGTCATGGTCCCCTGGTAATAACTGTAGGTACAGGTGAGACAGGACTCAGCAGTGGTCAATAGGAAGATAAAATTTAGGACTGCTGCCTAAAAAGAGAATCTCTGTCTCCAAGACCCTGCCTAGGGTTTCTGAGAGGCCTGGCCTGCTTCAGGTTGTCCTCTGTGGCAGTTATGTCTGGGGCTGCTTTTTGCAACCATGCTGAGGTAGCAGGTGCAAATAGAGTGGGGCAGATTCTTGTCTGAGCAGTGGTTTGAGAGTACTGCATGTACAGACCTGGATTTGTTTTCTTTCCCCCTACTAGTTTTCAGCAGCTCTGAAAATTCTGGACGGTGTGGAAAAAAAAAAAATCCACATGAAAGAAAAATATTTCAGTCTTTCTCCGTCAGAATGAAATCATATTGCAATACATAACTCTGAAACTCAGGCATAAGTATTACAGATGGAAAAGAGTTATTAGGTCATCTAGACTTGAGCAGGATTGTTCCCTACAGTATACTCCCCGGTTCTAAAACTAGTTCTAGTTTTAATTGACACAGGCAATGAGCTTTCCACCATATTTCTTGGGAGACTGCTCCACTGCCTGAACACAGTATTAAGAAATATTTCCTGATACTCATCTGAAATTTCCATTGCTTAATTTTGTTCTACACCACCAATACACTACTCCTTATGCTGAATTCTGCAGCATGAGGCACAAGCTACCACTACCTTTCCCCAACAAGACATTTCTGCTTATGTTCATTGAATGCATTAATTTCATTGAGTGGATAAAGGTATATGGTATACAGTATTCTCTGAACACAGCATACATTTGTTTTGTACAGCAACTGCTGAATAAAGAGTAGGACAAAAAGAATTACAATGGGGAGACTTTGATGTACGAATAGTTAGAAGAGCAGAAGAGACGAACACATAACTCAGCCTCAGATTGCACCCTCAAGAAATCATGTTGAGATTCCCAACAGGTAAACACCTTGACAAATCCTTACTAGCTTGATGAAAACAGTTCATAAAAGCATCGTAAGAGCACAGATAACACAGAAGATAGATCAGCTTCTTTCCCTACGCTTCTACAGTACCCTGTTCAGCTAGAGATAGAATAATGTTCTACTGCATGTAGTATTAATTAGAAAGATTAAAATATATCTAACAATCTCAGAAAAAAATAAAATAAAATTACATAGGAAATGTAATGTAGCAAATACCACTTACAATCGTAGCACAGCTTTTGTGTCTTCAAAGTGCTGTACAAACACCAACTAAATGAATAATCAATTTACTTTTACAGATCCCTATGGAGGAGGTAAGCATTACTCCCAAATGGAGACATGGGGTCTCATCCCGGGGAGTGCTGAGTAGGTTGCTTCCCAAGACTTCAGAGAAGACTGAAAGTATCTGCTCTTTGAAACCACAGCATGACAACATTCTGCATCCAGCTTTAGGTTTTCCCTGTACTAGGCCAAAATCTCTGAGGTCACGCAACACAAAACACTGATCTTCTATAAGCTCACACTGCCTTATAAAATATAATGGAAATGTTTTAATCATTCAATTTTGTATTAATAGGCATTATACTAGGCTATGTGTCATTTGTCCTCATCTCTCTAATTTCACACCGGACTAGGTATCCAACTGTCCTCCAACATAAAGACAGTATAAACACTGAATAAAATCTTGAGGACAATAGAAACTCTCAGTAAGATGTCCCATTCTGCTGATGCCCATAAAGGACATGCATTTGATCTATCCTGTAAGTACAAGATCCTGCAGTAGATCACACAGTGCCATTAATGGCTATTCATGAGAACAGTACCAGAGCTTTAACATCACAGCCCATGAGAAAATAATTAGGACAAAAAAAACCCAAACAAACAAAAAAACAAAGCAAGCAAACAAACAAAAAACAAACAAAAACAACAAAAAAAACCCAACGTGATGCAGTGCTTAAAGGTACAGCATGACTATAATCCGCTGATCCAACTGATTGGTGACAGAGGAACCTGGTGTACAATATTATATGTGTAATACAGGTTGTGGCCATTCAAGTGTGGAAGTGCACCAAGGGTAGCAAAATCATCGTGGATGTTAGTAAACAATAACAAGTTCCCTGCAAACACTGTTTACTGTTGCAGGGTAGCTAGTGGTTGACTACCACTCCTCTTCAACTAACCCTTGTATTGACGGTTGAGTTCAAACTGTCAAGGAGCATACAGCCAGGACCCATCCTGCTACTGCTGTGCTCTGCATTTTACACTGCATGGCACAAGGTACTAGCAGCAACAAGATATTTCTGCTGAAATTCACTAGGGAGAGACTAAAGAGTAGGAGCAGGAACCAGAGAAAAAGCAGAAGAGGTTGCTCTTTAAAAAAATCTGTAAAGTATTAACAAGCATTGTCCATTACATAACGGTAGATAAGCACATAATTGCTAGTTTTAAGATATTCACCCAACTCAAATTTAGTTGCTTTAGATGCTCTGATTTTTATTTTTTTTTTCTTGTGGTTGAGTAGTCACTCAATTACTTGAAGTGACACTTAAGTACAAGTCTTCTGAAAACAATATGCTGTCCAAGGGAAGGGGGGAAAGTACTAGCAATAGGAGGCCTTGCTTGAAAATGTGAAGAAAGGAACAAAAATTTCTAAGTCATATCAGTCTGTAACAATCTGAGGAGTAGGGATAGGTGTAATACAGGCATTTGGGATTGAATCAAAGCCCATTTTCCTTTGTGCATTCTTACTCAACACCTACACATTCCAATGACTTCTGCTGTGAAAACTGGGTAGGGGATTTCCTACCCTTTACACCCACCTGAATCACTCCACTTTGCTTTTATCCATGTGCACTTAATGTTTCCTCCCCACCTTCCTTCCAAAATGTAGTGTTTTTCTCATCCTCCGTGAGCTGGTTTGTCTCATTCCTCTGGATTAAGAGTCATTTTCGGGACATTGGTTTTCCATACCACAGCCAGCATAAAGGAAGTAACAAATCACCTGCAAAGGACAGGTGAGGAGTTGGAGGAGCAAGGGAAACTGGGAGTTGTAAGATCCTGATGGTGGCAAAAGAGTCTCAGACTCAACCACATAATGTGATTTCCTCCTCAGTTTAATCTCCACCTCCTTTGTTTTAATCTCCACCTCCTTTGTTGTAATCTCCACCTCCTTTGTTTTTATCTCCAATACCGATTTTGCCTTTACGTCCTGTATCAGTGAAAAGTTAATTAGAAATACTGGGGCAAATAGAGCTGTGCTATAGATAGATAGATAGATAGATAGATAGATAGACTATTCATGCTGTACTTCAGTGATCCCTACANCTCCAATACCGATTTTGCCTTTACGTCCTGTATCAGTGAAAAGTTAATTAGAAATACTGGGGCAAATAGAGCTGTGCTATAGATAGATAGATAGATAGATAGATAGATAGATAGATAGACTATTCATGCTGTACTTCAGTGATCCCTACAGACAGTGTAGACACTCCTGAAACCTGTGTATCAATCTGTAAAAAGCTTTGGGATCATTTAAAAAACAAACAAACAAACAAACAAACCTTGATGAAATAAACTTTAGTTTGTTTCATAAAACGGATCTTTGAGTACACTGATTAAAAGTGCCAAGTTACAAACTTCCAGAATTACACACTGAATCCTGGAGCATAGTTTACAGAAAAGCAGTGATCCCCACTAGCATTTTATCAAGGTACTTAACTTTTACAAGTATATAACATTCTTAATTTTTCAAAAGGCAGAAGGAAGACTCAATATAAATCCAAATGTGACAGAATGAGTTTACCACTTATTAAAATATCTAAAACTGGAGAGTTAAAGCAGAATTCTAAATTGCTAGCATCAGCAAAAGGAAAGGAAAAGAAAAAATGCCTAAAATGCCCTTTGCAGTCAAAATATAAAAATGACATATAGACTACCTATCTTTACCTTTTTTGTGACCAACTCCCAGTGTATCTTCGGAAGAAAGACTCACGCAAAAAATACACTTGCACTGCTTCTCCTGTCCCTCCTCCATGTGAGTGATGCAAAGAGCACTGCTTGGTCTCACAGGTAATTTTCCCACTTATGAGATGTTCACTAAACCCTCCACAACTACCAGCCCTGAAAGGACTTTGCAGTACAACTGGAAATTCAAGTATTGCACACCTTGAAAATAATGAAATATACAGAGAGGTGGATGAGATTGAAAAGGTGAAGTATGGATCCCAGGCTGAATGACAGCCTCTGGAACCTCTTTTTCCTTGCTGGACCTGTTAAATCTGCAGTTACTGGCAGCCTCAGGGAGGACAGGGCACCTTAGCATGTGTCCCTGTCAGGATCAATAGAGCAAGGGATTGAGTACCCCCTTTTGGATGCCTAGAGCAACCTGTGACCAAGCCAGGGGAAAAAATAAAGGAAAGAATGCATTTAACTTATCTTATAAAGAACATATTTTCAAAAATCTAATCTAAGGATCTGAGTAGCTTCAGGGTTTTGTTTATATTTTTCATTTAGGAGTCTCCCTTGGGTCTTTTCTTTGCCAGGAGCACAGTGGGCAAAATCAGGATCTTTGGCTTCCCTCATGTGCTCAAGAACTCTGTGGATAATTTAAGCTTTCCTACTGCAGTAAACCAGAAAGTTCATAAAAATAAATACAGTAATACTTTGCACTCATTTCACAGGAGGCTTATGCTTCACAGAAACTGTTTTGTGAAACATCTCTTAGAAGTAGGTAAGTGTTGTTTTCCTATTTCACAGATGTGAAATGGAGATACAGGATGTGTCAAGACCACCTAAGTTACTGAGGACCATTCTTCAAAATAATAATTTTGTTTATTTGGAAGTCATGATTAATTCACATTTATGTGACATGTCACCTTGGCCTTGGTATGCTTAAAACAGTAATGCCTAAATTTATGGATATAAGTATGCAATTTCTTACTCAGTCTCACCTCTCAGTGGTGCATACTACATCCACAGTTGAAACATATACCCATCCTCCAGCCATTACAATGCGAAGCCCAGCATACTGTTTGAAACTCTAGTGAATATGTATCAGAACCAAGAAGATGGACTTTGTCGAACATAGATGGAGCAACAAGACCACTTGTACAATTTTAATTTAGCTCTTACCAAACAATCCAGGTTTACATCCCTGCAACAAAAGCTCCTCTAAGTTCAAATGACTTCTGAAAATGGGACAGATGCTCATAAAAACCTATTCTAGTGTCTTTCTGATGTCATCCTCTGAAACTTTGATCAAGAATAAAATCTAGATCTTCCAAAATCCCAGTTCCTCATTTAACCAGAAGAAATTCAATCAATAGAAAGCCTCTAGGTTTATCACTGTAATCTCAGCAATCATTGCATCAACAGCAGAAGCAGGACATGTCAAAATTTCTCTAACATTTTTCTGTGAAAAAATATCTTGTCAAGTGGCTTTTGGTTTTTTCTTCTTCCAGATATTAAATTTCATTCTTAGGCAGCTAAACCAATACATTAAACACTTTTGTTAGATTACTTTCCTATATCAGCAGCTGTTGTAGTCAGGACATAACATCCCAGTGGCAGCTAGTGGGGAAGGGAATAGCCTGTATGACCTCAAAGGAAAATCCTGAAAGAAGGATATTCTTTCAAGCATGATTCAACATAGAGACAAAACAATAGTAATAACAAGACATGGGGCAATTCCTTCCTTTCCCTTCCACATTTATTTATTCTTCTTTCCATTCAATAGTGTCCAATCTTCTTCAACAGGCAGAAGCATAAAGGATGTAAAAGATAAAAAGGTTTAAAAGAAATTTAGAATATGTCAATAATCAGCTTGGTTTACTTTGTTTAATTGGTACATTCTTCATCATGATGGCTACTTTACAGGGATCTCTCCCAGGAAGCTAATTTAGCCTGAATAATGGGTACCTTAGCCTATTAGACTAATTTTCATTAGTAGAGACACGGTGATATGGAACTTAAATGCCCTCTAACCTTGTTTCAAACAAGTTTATAATCTAAACCAGGAGAATTTAATCTGGTAGTTTAATCAAAGTTATCACACATTCAGAAACAAAAGATGTGAGCTGAATATTTTTGTTACAGACAGAAAAACAGCTGTCCCAAGTTAGCCAAGTTGCATATATAACCCATAATCCAGTTTTTCAAGACAGGATTCAACACATCTGCCTTTAGATATCCAACTTCTAGATATTTAAGTTACTTCTCTATACTTTCTCCAAAATCAAATGAAACAAGCAACTCAGGAACACAATTAATTACATCATTAGCTGGATGGGGAATTCAGAATATAGGAGATTAACCTTATTGGAGGTGCCTCTACAGTCACTATAAATGGAACTTAGAGGACCTTCTTAAGACAGAGGATCCCTTAAAACACAGTTAAAGTTAGCTGGACTGAATTGCAATTGAGAGTTGTCGATTACAGATTCTTTTTAGGAGGGTGAAAGCAATACAGAAACAACAGACTAAAATTTCTGTGCTTTCAAGTCCTGTTCATTTGTTTTACACTTTCCGATTTTTAGCCACTAAAGGACTTGACACAGTGTAAAGTCCATTTTATTTTAAATAATTGTTTTTCTTTATATGGTATTCTAATTTTGATGGTGTAACTTGTTCTCTCACTGGTTCTTGCTTTTGTTCTGACTGGCTCAGCTTCCAATTCTTGTTCTTCAACTCCATTTTCCTTTTAGAATTAAATCCTTGCTTCACATTTCCAATGTTGTCTCCAAGTCCTTCCTCCTTCTCTTGACTATTCTCCCACAATTTCCTGAATAACACCCTTTTTTTTTTTCACCACCCACTATAAAAAGCAGTCTTTCATCAGTTCATACGTGAAGTGATAAGGTGCTTATTTATGTATATTATTCTATCAACAGCCTGATGGAATCAAGAAAGTTGAATTTGATCAAAATAATCTAGAAACAGAAGTTAGTGAAGGTAGATCTCTGTGCTGCTCTTCCTTATTAAAGAGGGTTCTACTGTACAATGGATATCATAAGAAAGGGGAGGAAATGTCAAATTGTTACAGGAAAACTACTTTTTATAATCAAAGAGTTAGGAAGATGAATGACAGTTAATAGACCATTACTTTAAAATACCTGTAGGTAATGTCAAAAATTTCTTTCATACATCCGAAGCAACACAGTTGGATGTCACTCCTATGGTGACTCTTCAAGTAAAAAAAAAAAAAACAAAGCCAATGAAAACCAAAGCAACAATTTCAGAACTACTTTTGCTTTATTACATATTTGTTCTAGCCCACAGCCACAAAAAAACACATAACAACAAGTTTCTGGCCTGTAAATTACTTTCATCTCATTCTACCATGTTGGCAGAAAGCATGGTGAAAGCCTCCAAAGGAAGGAAGCCTCAGCTCATCACAAGACCCCACTTATCCTCAGGCAACGAGTGGCAGGAATGGTATCTGGTTAGCTCAGAGATTTAGGCCACAGAAAATCAAGATTACAGAATGTTGTTTCTCTTAAGGACTTCTTTCCTTCTCTTTCATTTGAACAGCTTCTTTCTTCCTGAACACCTATTGACATCAGTAAATATCTGTCTGCTGGCCTGGCCATATACAACACATTTCTGAGTTCCAGCTACACTGCTTTCTAAAGATAATCAAGCGTTTAGTTTGAATAAAAAGGATTTACTGCATCACATCCATTCCATACTCCACTTACGTCAGAAATGAGTTAGCTAGACAGAAAAGGTTATCAGATTCAATGCTGCAATGCCAGTGTAAACCTGAAATTAGTCCTCTGACTTCAATGAAGTCTTACAAGACCAACAGAAATGCAACAAGGACCAAAAACTAACTTGGAGGCAGGTTTCAAGCCTTAATACGTCATTCAGATAGCAGTGGTCTAAGATGTGGGACTTCTGTGACCACATAAAAATCAAAGGCTATATCATAAAAAGGACATGGAACTACTGGAACAAGTCCAGAGAAGGGAACTACTGGAACAAGTCCAGAGAAGGGAACTACTGGAACAAGTCCAGAGAAGGGAACTACTGGAACAAGTCCAGAGAAGGGTCATGAGGATTATCAGGGACTGGAGCACCTCCCGTATGAAGACAGGCTGAGAAAGTTGGGGCTGTTCAGCCTGGAAAAGAGAAGGCTGCGTGGAGACCTCATTGCAGCCTTCCAGTATCTAAAGGGGGCCTATAGGGATGCTGGGGAGGGGCTCTTCATTAGGGACTGCAGCAATAGGACAAGGTGCAATAGGTTAAAACTTAAACAGGGGAAATTTAGATTGGATATATGGAAGTTCCTTACTGTAAGGGTGGTGAGGCACTGGAATGGGTTGTCCAAGGAAGTTGTGAGTGCTCCATCCCTGGTGGTGTTCAAGGCTAGGTGAGAGAGAGCCTTGGGTGACATGGTTTAGTGTGTGGGTGTCTGTGCCCATGTCATGGGAACTGGATGATCTTAAGATGCTTTCCACCCTAACTATTCTATAATTCTACGATTCTGTATTCCCTATAATACAAAATGCATGACATTTGTTTCTAAATTTATTTGTAATGAGCAGAAAATTTTTACATAATTCAAGCAAACAGACAAAACCCTCAAACATCAGTTAGGTGAACGTTTTTAATTGTAAAAATACATTATGGAACAAGAAGGATAAGTATTAGAAACATAAACTCCACTAAATATAATTTACAATTGATTCCACACAATACATTAAAAAACCATATATTCATTGTTACGTTTTACGCACAAAACTGACTACCAAACAAGGAAATTGGTTCTTCAGGGATACCCACCAAGGCAACTAAGGCTATACCTTGCACTTGTATACCCTTACATATACTGCCAATCTCTCTTCTCTTCACCACTGTAGACCTACTAAATTTTAGACCAATTTTAAGGTGAAAATCATGTTATAACTGTAGATTACAGTTCATACCAGAAATTCACTCAGATTGATACACATCTCAGTTGAAAAATCATTTTGTATGCTTAGTCTTCCAAAGAAAATTGGTGGAATGTAGTTGCTTTTTAAGTAAACTGTATTTTACATCTTTGCAGACTTTGGCACATTCTCTAGTATTTATGAAAGGCATCAAATAGTCAACACTAGAATATGCATTGCCGTCTTCCCTGCAAGATTTTGTGATGTGATATTTTGATAGTTATCTAAGGAATAATTTCTTAGTTTTCTGTGTTAAATCACAAATGATTGACATTATATGCACTGTTTTAAGCTTAGTCTTCTAAGATGTTGTAATAAGAGATGGTGTATATTTACAATGCAGACATTCATATCAGAGGCGGTCGTTTGGAATTTCCATAGGTCAAGAGAGAAAAATAGACTCTTTAATGCTATAACTGGATGCTATCATAGATGTCAGCATTGCCATAAGCCCAACCAATGTTTCTGCCTGTTGTCCACAGCAGGAAGCTTTCAGGACCTCCAAGATAGACATCTATTTTCTAGATATCTAAAGGTAAGTGAAAGAAAGCTCATCATAAGTGCTGCTCTGCCTATGGTGAATTGTAAGAGACAGTGTACTGTGGAAGCTAGGATAAAAGCAGTCATCAATCTCACATATGCCAAGCAAGTCAGGTCTCAACAAGCTATGTGAATATCCCCCCATAAATCTGCCAAGTTTTACAAAGGTACATATAGTAGATAAAAGTCACAGAATAAGTTTTCTGTTCCTGGCCTAGCCGCTGCGCAACTGTTAGGTGACTTCGGGGAAGACATTTCATTCTCTCTGTGCTTCTGTTCCATTATGCACATTTTATTTCTCTACCACAAAGGTGAAGAAGGAGAAGGCTATTCTTCAGTCAGCCCTTTGGAAGCTTTTGTTTCTGAAGTGAAATATATAGCAACCAAACCATGTATTTGATGCTAAGAAATATCCTGAAAGTACCAGCCCTGCAATCACTGCAGCTTGCATATATGTGTCTTTCTTACTTTTAGACCCATTTCAAAATATGTGATGTCTCAGGTCAGGCCACAGTTAACTAACTACCAGACTTTCACAAATTTTGTCAGATGCACTGGTTTCTTCAGTAATGCAATTGAGGCTAACATTGAGTAATACTAGTAATATTCAAACTATGTAGTTACACAGATGTAAAGAGCCTGCATGTTAAATAAATAAATAGGTTTCTGTGCCTGCAAATTGCTGAGAATTTTTTTTTTCCTTATTTTCTGGGATACATGCACAGCATGGTGTTTCATTGCTATCAATACCATATTGCATGCAGTGTGGAATTTAGAAGGACAGCAGAATGTTTCGTGTTGAGAAAATGCTAGCTGAACTGTACTGCAGAGTCTCTGTGTTTTTCTCATTGCTAGATCTCTTTAAAAGTGCCTGGAATATCTTTTTAGTGTTTTTTGGTTTGGTTTGGTTTGTTTTTTTTTTTAAAGAAGAGAACATATTTATTATGTAACTGGTTATTCTTCGGTCAAACAATAAGGCTTTAATTTTGTAGAAATATAGAAGGGGGAGGGGAGGGAAAGTAAACATCCAACCAATATTAGCTCTGAAGTGCTGGGTAATTGTACAGGGCCCTGGGCAAAAACAAAACATAGATGTGCAGTAGTCATAGCACATCTTGTCTTAACTTGTCTTTGTTAGTGTAAGTGAAAAGGTTAATGCTGTTCAATTCCGTCAACACAGAATGAGGCACAGTGGCACCTTTGAAATCTAAACTTACCCACAGTGCAACTGATGTGATTCCTGAGAGAATCACATTATTTACAAGTTAGTTTAATAATATGAATGCCAATTAACCACGTGCTGGTGTATTACATAAAGAAAAAAAAAGAAGAAAAAGGAGAAAAAAAAAAAAAAAGCCCAACAGATTGCTTTTAGTATGCTTATCACAGGGTAAAGCTTTGCTGCTGTCTACCAGCAGCATATGGTAAGGTCTCAGCCACCTACTAGCCATAAGGGCTTAATCCTACTAGCCAAGACAGATACCAGGGATGGATCCCTGCAAGAGTTTTGAATAGCATGCATGGCAGTTCTAAGGAATAAAGCTGCCTTTAAGGCAGGATAATTGATGATGACTTAAATTCAATGCCAATTAAAAATGTCAGAGGCTGCTTCTTGAGTGCCTTGCACTTTGTGTAGTTAGTTAAATTCAGAAAAAGTGTGTGCAAGAAAGCTGCCAAACCATGTTTGGCACAGATCTGGCAAAGATATACATTGGGACACAGGTGTAACTCAGGGAAGAAACAGATCCTCACTTTCTAGGGCCACATCTTCATCAAGCAAAATGCCATCCAGCTCACCCTAAATTACCTATAGTAAATCAAAAGCCTCACAATAAAACTGATATAAATGTTAGTACTGACTATCTGTTATTTCCTTATGAACCTCTTGACTATTGCTCCTCAGTTTTCTGTTTGTCTAACCAAATGCTTTTGACTATTCTGTCCCTTGGTGCCAGCATAGTAACTTTTATAACACAGATGAACTAATCTCAGGAAATACACAGCAAATAGGATGTAATGGCTCTTGTACACACTTTGACCTATTAGTAGAACAGATTATTAAAGTTTTTTTTTACTTACAGAGTAGTCAGCCTACAGGGCCACTTGGAGCTCCCAGCATATCGACCCAGTGCAGGGCTGTTGATTTAAAACTCTGCACTTGAATAATAGTATTCATTTTTACCAACTGCAGACTCCAGCAATCAAGCCCTCGACACAGACATTTACTTAGATCTACTATTAGCTTCTTTGCATCTGATCCCAACAAGTAGTCCTTACATGAGAAATGTGAATAAGAGATCAATATGAAAATATACCCTGGTATCATTTCTGCCAACTCCAGAGCTGAAAGTATGGCCACAGCCACAGGCATAACTAGCTTGCATAGTATGATTATGACATTGAATCTGCATAATACTTCTGGCTCCATTCCCAAAACTTCTCTCTGTGCTAGCTCATGCAGGGCTGGCAGAGGAATACTCCATGAGGCAGAAACAATACAGAAGGCCCCTGTTCTTCTGCTCCTGTGGTGACACCTCCCTTAAAGCATCATGAAGTCATGCAGACTCCAGACTGAAGTTTCAGACTACCATCTATGGCTAAAAGATTCCTTATTCTTGTCATTTCAGAGAATTTCAGTTTTCAACATCTGAAAATATGAATATGGCTTCAGGTAACTTTCCTATATTGCTGAGAATTAAAAGAGATTAAAGATTTTGTCATGTACCAGCTGTACATCTACTCTACTATCCTCAGCGGCCAAAATATGATATCCTATTTCAACATCATGCATTTTGAGATGACCAGCTTTAGACCTGGTCTAGAACTAGATTTCCAGATATGTTTTCAAGTACTGGAATCCTGCTAAATTTGTTCAGATCAAAGATATCTTGAATTAAGCACTTAAAACAGGGGAATAAAATAACCCAAACTCACACCCCCAAAATCTCCAGAAGGTGAGCACTTTTCATAGTATATTTATTTTAATTCTACCTTTTATTATTAACAAAACTGAGTCACACTCATATTCTTTTCATTGAAGAGCAAAAGGTTTAAAATACTGTCCCCACCTTTGTCTCTCAGCAAGCAAAAGATGGATCCATTCTACTCCACAGCAATGCTCCAGCCTCCTTTATTTTGATGTTCTCCATTCACCTTTCCCTGGTCAGAGTAGTTCTTTGGACACAGCTGGAACCCATTCTTGCAGACCTCCCTAAATTTCTATCGGAACTATTATAGTTACCCTACTCCAGGACATAAAGTGGACCAGTCCACTAGGGAAGGACATGCCATATCCATAATATAAATGAATCAAATTCTTATATTCGTTTGTACAAGTAGGTAGAAAAAAGGAGTGTGACTAACTTCCATGAACACAGGTGTTCATGGATAAAAGCAGGCCTAGCCTGGTTTTGTGTTCAAAACTATCATTTGTATATACAATAAGGAAAAGAAAGGAAACAAATTATCACATAACAATAGAAAGAAAGTGGTATTTGTATTCAATGCCAAAATAAAAATGAAGAAAACTTAAGCATCTGCAAACAGGAAGATGTTAGAGACACCTTTCAGACTTCCAACTTCTTTGCTTGAAGAGGAGATCCGTCCTCCTGTTTGCTATTAATGTCTTTCTAAAGCAACTTTAATTTCTCTTTCTATTTAATACATGTCAGAGCACTTGACAACACTCACAATCTCTATTAATCAAAGCCTCAGTAGCTGCCGCAGCCTGAGCAGGAGTATAATCCTTAAGATTCAGTCCCCCCTCAAAAGTAAAATGGTGGTAGTTTGCCTGACAACAGGGTAAACAGATTATTGTGTTATTGCTGGCTGATTGCCGGAGTTATTTTGGAGCTCCATAATTCGTTTAAAGAGATTTTTGACATTTATGAAATGACTTCTATAATCAACTGACAGTGCAATATCCTATAATTGTTCAATTAAAAATGACTACTAGTGCATTCATTTATTAGTAGAATCAGA
>NDXB01003065.1:60000-70706 GCA_002631895.1 Agapornis roseicollis
AGAGCTAAAGCAAATTCATTGAATGTCAAATAAAAATAAACAAACATGGTCAGATTAAAAAAAATGTAGCAAGATGATAATAAGGCAAGAAATTAGAAATACATATTTCTAAAACAATGACTTGGGAGGGAAGATGTCTCTACATTAAATACTAAGCCACTTAGGACAAGAAAGATGACAAATTTTGGGTATGCACAGAGAAAATAAGTGGTTTTCAGTGAATCTCTTATTTCATAGAAAACTTGCATGGTAATAGCTCTCATTGCTATTATGGGAGTGGTGAGAATGGGTAATACGGATATAGAGAACTTGGTTCAGATTTTTGTTTTGATTTTTTTTGGACAAGACATTTCAGACTACTGTAGAAGCAGGGGACAGCATTTACATCTTAGGCAAACAAACAGGCATCATGGACATCTTATAACACAAGCTTGACGCAAATGAACCAGGCCTCCTGCTGTTCTTTGCCCCTTCACAAACCTCCGTCTAGTCAATGATAAGCAGAACTGGTCTAAAAAAAATTCTGTGACAGAGCCATTTCCCAATGCAAAAAGTAATATCATGTTTAAAAAAAATGGCAGGGAAATGCTTGTTTAAAATATTGTTTGATTTTGAAACCAGGGAAGTCCATACTGATCCTTTCAACACTGAGGTGATTAATTTCAGAGATAAAAATAATTTGTTTTGATAACATGAGTTAGATTTTTTGACAATTTCACATTATACCAAATGTGTTGGTGCAACAGCAGATATTTAGAAAGATTCTATGAGATAAATGTATTTATATGTTGTACATTGTATGGCAATGTTTTGCCATGAGCAAAATTAATTGACCAGAAATTATCCAAATTAAATTATGGGCTATGACTTCACATTTTTAAGAATTCTTTTCATGAGAAAACATTGCTTTTATTTAAAAAAAAAAATAAAAATCGTAAATGTATTCATTTCTCATCAAACATAAATGCTTTTTCTGACCAGTCATGCTTATAAATATAACATATGTTTTTTCCTTATTCTCAACTGTCAANTTTAAGAATTCTTTTCATGAGAAAACATTGCTTTTATTTAAAAAAAAAATAAAAATCGTAAATGTATTCATTTCTCATCAAACATAAATGCTTTTTCTGACCAGTCATGCTTATAAATATAACATATGTTTTTTCCTTATTCTCAACTGTCAAATTTTAAAACAGGTAGCTAAAATAAACTGGGGAAAAGAATATATTGAAGCTTTGAAAAATAGGGAGATTTCAGAAAGAATGAAGACAGGTAAGGAAGAGGAAAAAGACAAGGAAGAATGAAAAGGGAAGATCTGGCATCAAGGGGATTAGGTCAGATCTTTGTCTACCTTACAGACTATAAAACATCATTTTTATTATGACCTTCCTTAGCATAAAGCTCTGCTGGCTACACCAAACATCATTGTTCTAATGATTCATTATATCAATGCAGAATGAAGCACACCAAAAAATGTGAAGTCCCTTATTACTGCAACTTCTGTGAAACACTGATCTTCAGCATCTCTTTGTTCAACCTTAAACATTTGGTTGTAACCTATTATAAGGTTTTAATAAATTTTTGGTTGGTTGGTTGGTTAGTTGGTTTGTGAAATTTACTGTCTTTCACTTCAAGATAACCTTTAAAGAACCAATTTAAATGAGAAGCTTCTTTTCTTAAATGAAAAAGTATATCTTTTCTGAAATGAGACTTTACAATGTTTTCAAATCTTCCTAACCCTTCTCCCAAATTTCACATATCAGTTTGTCAGATTCTATTCAAATTTTTAAATAGATTTGCAACATTCATCTCTTCCCCTCTAATCACATTCCCAGCCATTTTGGCAAGTACATTATTCATCACACATATACTGTCCAACAGTCCAATCACCCTGTGATTTCATGGGAACCCAGGTGTTGGGAATTTATCATCACTGCTCACAGCCTTTCTGCAAACCCTTACATGCACTACCTGACAGACAGAAAATACCATAAGGGCAGAGCAGGAGCAGTGGCTGGAAATAGAGAGGCCCAAAGGAGTCAAAAGTAACAATGATAGTACAGAAAGTGCAGATCATCCTTCACTGGAATCAGAATCATCCTACACCTCCACTCATTCCTTTTGTTGGAAGCCTGCAAAAACCAGCGGCTCAATAATTGTGTCACCTTAGGACACTCATTTGTTTAATTACTTTCTTCTTCTGTCACTTGCTGTCACACCTTTTCCTCAGAAGTCTTTGCACAGGGCTAAAGCTCAGTCCAGCCAGCGCACTCAAGGCAAGTAACAATGCTGTTTACAAAAGTAAAATTCACAGAAGTCAGGGAGAGTACAGAAATCTTTTCTACACAAGGTTAGGTCTTCAGCTATGTTTTCTGTGGTCTCTTGCTTGGTTTCAGGGTCATGTAGGACACTTCTGGCCCTGGCCTTCAGACCATCATTCCTACCCCAAGCCCCTGAAGCAAAGAACCTGCTTATCCTATTCCCACCTGCTCTGCGGTACTGCAGAATGGAGGAGGTACAATCTGTTGGGGCTCTCATTCATTCTGTGCCACAAAATCAGCCAGAAAGCATCTTGTGTTTCTTCAATTACATTAGATCTGTTCTTTCTGGTTTAATTCCTTCTCTCATCAATTCTGACAGTTTTGGATTTGGGCTCTTTCCAGAGGAGAAGGGGTAGTGATGTGGTGAAGATAGGGAGTCTGTTTACAGCTTGATGAGTCAAACACTGTAATATCATTACAGTCCTATGCTTTCATATCATGCCCACAATGCATTGATGTCCCCACTGAGTACTCAACCTTATTTATTGCCAGTGTTAGCATGGTATCTTTTCTACACAGGAGATTAAAACCTGATACCAACTGGCATCTAAATACACAAACATGCAACAGACTTGTGTTCTGGTGCTTTTCCTCACTTAAAGACTTTTTAAAAGAGATTTTTGAAATAACAATAAGCACCAGTCTGGTAGAATGGTATGTCCTTGAAATTTCATTGGCAGAGAGATGGTACTTGCTAGCTTCTACATGAGGACTCACCTCTCTGAAGTGTCAGCTCCACTTGGGTTTGACCTGACAAGTCACAGATTGCAAAGCAGCAGCTCCACCACTTGAAATGTAAAAGTATCTTTTTTTTGAGAGACAAAAAATGATAAAAATGACATCATCTTTCAGGTTTCCTGACACTAGAGGGCAAGCCCATTTTAGGCAATGCTGTATTTGATGAAGAATCTTAAAATATGTTTCCTTACTAGTGAATAAACTGTGCCAACTCTCAGTCACTTGTGTCTCTTCATGGACTCCTCTGGCTTCTGAGGTAGAACAGCTCTGCTCAAGCTGGTGAAACTAATAGGGCTGAAGAGAGCAGTCATCAAACCCTAAACCATAAGTAGTTGCTTTCAGTGCCTATAAGGAAGGCACTAATATTAGTGGTGGATAATGATCAGCTTCAATCATAAGGATATTTTCCTTACCCTTACACATTTTTTAATTTTGATATTTTAGACATCTGGTGCTTGTTATAATAATATTGATTGCCCAGTGTAAGCAAGATGGATATAGGATGGTGAGATGTGAAAAATGATGAGGAAATACTCTCCCTCAAATTAGCACCTCATCTAACTATTTCTACCCACTAATATGAAATGAAAGGAAAGTAGTGTTTAACTCGTGTCTCTTACTGCTTTGCAGGCTCCTCCATGGTGCTTTGCTCTTTAGTAAAAATCAGACACCACAGCTCATTAAGCCAGACTTTGAAAGATAATAAAGCTTATAGGCTCCTTCACTTCTCTGAGGTTAACATTTCTTTAATAGAAGACAATGGTCTTGTGGTTAAGCCACAAACTTGGCATCAGGGGACCTTGGTTACAATCCATTACACATACAGACTTTGGAAAGCCATATTACTTGTCTTGCCTTAACTACATTTCAAAGACAAAGGACAAGTAAGCTTCCTATTCTACTGGGATAGCACAAGGATAATCAAGACAAGAATGGATTCTGTACATCCTTCAAGGACAGCTACTTGAAATGAAGGGTTTGTGTCCAACCCAGGGATATGAACACTATGGTGGTAGTTAAAGGTAAAACAAGAAAATATAAAAAAATTATAAATCAGCTTCTTTCAAATGAAATTGTAAATCAGTATGATAGCATGTATTAGAAGAATTTATATTGAGCATATAAAATCAGGCATCTATTTTGAAATTAAGTTGTGCTTTTTTTCCAAACACTTGGTATGCAGGCATGCAGATATTCGTTGGAAAGATCTGGGGCTCAGGAGCCTACTCTGATAAACACAACTACAACTTTGGGGTTGGACTCAACTGCCTAGACCTGGTTTTAGCATCCCTGTAGTAACCCTAAGGTATCCAAAAACCTCCTTAAATGCCAATCTGAAATGACACAGGTCTCCATTTTGTGCTAAGGCATGTGCCATATACATGTAAGTGTCCTTCATAGCTTGTAGCACCTAAATTAGCATTAGACTTTTGCATTAGGCACCTGAACCCCAAGCAGAAATGTTTGGAAAATGGGTAGACATGAAAGCTCCCTAACAATTCCTATTAATGCTTCAAATCAGGACAAGATTTACCCCTGAAGTTGTGATTACTGACTTCAGCTAAACTATTCAGAATTACACATAATGCACTAAGATTTATTTCCTTTGTCACACCTATTAAAAATTGTTATCATACAGAATAACTACTTTATGTACAATAACATTTGTAAACCTTGCCCTCTTTCAAATACAACAGACTTAGTTTTCATTTGAGTATCACAGTTTAATAACAGAGTGCTGTAGTAGCTAAGATGTTAAAAACTAAAGAAGACACAGAACAAATGTGTGCAACCAAAACAGAGAACAGTAGGAGGTAATTGCACTATCTCGCTTCTGAATTGTGCAAACTACAGTGAAGAATGTTCAGTTAAGTTTCGCAAAATACTTTATCGTAAATAATTACAGCTTAAATACACTTGACAAATAGACTTACACAGCATTTGGAATAAAGCAAAATATCTTAATTTGATAGTTTTGTTTATTAATTTGAAATTTTGCTTATTCACCACCTAATTTAGAAACCCCAGCAATTTGTCATGCGCTTCTTAACAGTCCTTATAGAGCAACGTGGGTTTTCTTGTAACAGAAAGACTTGATGTGAAATGTAACACAAACCTTAGTTAAAACTCCCTTATTTGAAAATAACTTGACTTATAACAGACTTCTTTTTAACCAAATATCAAATGTTTGGAATCTGGCAGCACATTTGGCACAGTGGGGTTTAGTCTGTTATAGTTAAAAACCATAGTAGTGCTGCCATATCTGTGACGAGCTTTGCAGGAGGAATTGATCAATGTATCAACAGATGTGTTGGTATTCTTTCTGGTTCAATATAATTTCCTCCAACTTTGTCACTCAGTTCAAGAAAAGATATCACCTTTGCTGCAAAGCTTGTGGAGTTTAAAAAAAATAAAAAAATCCTTCAAAGACTTGATGAATAAAGCTTCCATACACTACTAGTTATGGGATGCCAGGATAATTTGTGCATTCCAGGCTAACTATGGTACTCTCCATCTCTCTCATTTAGAGTGCAATGCCTCTCTTTTATCATGTTATGTATTGATGCTGTTTAGAAATATTAATTCATTATAATGTCTCACCCAGAAAGCCTTTTTCAGTAAGCAATGCCTACTCCCTACACAGAGTCACTTTGAAGTCAATGTGATGGCTCTGGACTATTAAAGTTATTTCTTTACTAAATCAATATATTAGTATATAGTCTATAATAGTTGCTTCAAGCCATTACAGAAAAGAAAAAAACCCTGACTTTTAGTGACTGTACCATTTGTATATTGCTCTACTGTATCCTTTTATCTGGAGAACAATTCATTTAACATAAACCATACACTCATTTAAAGTGAACCATACACTCATTTAAGGGGAGAGAACTGATGACCATTTGTTGCTAAGTAAATCATCAAAATGTTTGAAGAAAAATTGTACCATTGAAACTTGTCAGAGAGAAGAAATCTGTGTGTAGACCAATATTGAACTAATATGGGGTACTGAACTTCCTGATTCTATCCATCTTCATGTATGTCTTTTTGCACCACAGATTGCCTAACATTAAAAGCTGATTGGTTTGTCATAGGAATTACATGATTCAGATGTATTTTGGGAGAATGAATTAATTCTGATGAAAAATAGGGATTAGACTGCTGAACTCCAGATCTTTTTGTGAGTGTGTGCTATAATAGAAAAGTAACATTCAGCTTAGAACTTTATAAAAGTAAAGGGATTTTTTTTTTTTAAAAAAAGTCTTCTAATATTAGGAAAAACTTCAGTGGTTTAATCAAAATGCCAAAAAAAACAGACAGCATTCCCAGATCATATTTTAGAATTTCCACCCTGACAAAGTGAAAAATGTAAAATTCTTGTATCATTGTAGAAATGTTGAAATTTCCCATGGAAATTCCAGATCACCTAAGGGGCCTTAATACTTGTGCTTGAGAGACAGAAATTATGCTAAAAGTTACTTGAGACAGATTTTATTTGCAGCCTAAGGTTGATTGCATGTACAAGCTCAAGTGAGGTTTTGAGATTTTTAAAGGATTTTTCTAGAACAAAAGTATAAATTACACTTGACATGCTCTAGATGGTCTAGGTGTCTATAAACTAAAGATAAAAGAAGCTTTTCTATCTCCTTCACAAGAAAATAAAAAAATATAAGTTGTTTCTGTTTCAGATTGCCTTTTGCCTTCACTAGAAATACAAGTTATTTTGAATAATAGGTTTTCTTCCTAACTCCTTAGAGTTAGCACTTGATGTCATGTTCATGTCACAGTCTGAGGTGTAGTGTTTAGTTCCATCTTCTGGCCTAATTCAAAGCAAACAATAGCTTAAACGTGTAACCATACCAGCAGTTGATAAGTGATGGTCAATCAGTCGTCTGGACTGTGCTTGCTGGTTGTTTGTAACCTCAGAAGCCACCTAACTTGATATCACCCTAGCCCATATTCTCAGCCTAAAGCTGCCTATAGTACCATCTCTACTAAGACAGCAGAAAAATTGTCTCTGTCAAGAAGCCCATTTATCTGTTGAGGTGGATATGAGCTAGGCAAAAGTAAATACACAACTTCATGTTCTTTTACAGAACATTCAAATGTCAGAAGCTATTGGTCAACCGTAGCACCAATTGGACTTTGCTTTAGTGAAGGAAAGAGAAACTCGAGAGGCATTTCATTTACTTGTGAAGCAGATCTGTGTAAATGCTGTATGCATTTTCCTTAATTCATAAGTGCTGCTCTTCATTGAAAACCTGACTTTACCTAATAATGAAAGTTGTACAAGTTGGACTAACCAGTCGGTCTTGGTTTGCTTCCATTGCAATAATCAGTGCAAAATAGATTTGCAAACCCCTGCCAACCTGTAGAAACTCAGACAACCAAAGAACCACAAAATACAAAAATTAACATTAAAAAAATAAATACAATTCACACAGTGGGTAGGCAGACTACAAATGAAATAACAAATGAAAACCAAACTAAATTTGTATGACAAGATGTCACATATTGTGAATGAGAGTCCATAAGGACCTGTTTCCCTTATACATGTAGTCTGCAACTTTTTACACTGCAATAGCCATGATACAGCTGGTAATTCAGCCACATTTACATACTCTACAACTGCACTTAACCAAATCCTATTTCAGATCAATGTGCATTGGCTCTTACTGAGTCTGAACATTCAAAATGCTCCTAGCTGCCACAGGCTGTCAGGAAAATGAGGTGCTTAACTCCTCTGAAAAGCAGGTCACCTCTTCAAATACCTAAATGTGGCTACATCTGTCTGTTTCTTAATACCCATTTCAAAAATATATAATTTTCACTTATTTTTGGATGAAAACCAATACTGTTTGAAACCCAGTTCCATATTCCACATTACCCAGTAGCTGGGGTAACATGGAATACGTTAAACATATTCACTGAGTCTCATTGCCAGAAATCACTTTAAACAGGTGTTTAGCAATAGGTCTAAACTATTTTTATCTGAAAAAAACCTGATTTTTCATCAAAATGGTGTTACAGGGGCAAAAGCTTCTGTATTTCTTAAAATTATGTTTCAAAACTTCAACATTTCCTACATTATTTGGATAAAAAAATTCTCATTTTGTGGTTTGGGGAAAATGAGGAGTAAATTCCTTAATCAAGATCACTTGTGAAAGAGACTTGTGAAGGTCATTTTCCAGCTTTCAAGGAGATTTCTGTACTTCTCCTAACATGGATATTCCACTTATTCCATTAAAGCATTACCAGAAAGAAGCATTAAGATCATCACTGATACAGTCAGAAAATTCTTGGGTTTACTCCATATACAGTGATTGTGGGCATTTTTTTTTTTTTCTGATGCCACAGAAACCAGAAATTGCAACTCCACATATTAAAAGAACTTAATGCTATATATAATAATAGAAAGGTATTGTCAAGTAAATATTAAGCCTTAACTGCAGAAGCAGCTTGTGCAATTGCTCAATATTGTAATTGCCAGCTTCATTTTCTTACGCCTTAGCAAAAGTCTGTATCATTGAGAAATTTACAATTTGTAATATTTATTGAGACAGTTCCAATTCCTTTTTTATTTGTTTTCCAAAAGTACATATTTTTTACCTCTGCTGACCAGTGCAAAATCAAGCCCACTAATGTTTATAAAATACCACATTTTTGTTATATATTGAATCCAAATGCAAGTACTGCACCTTCTAACAGATAGGAGCTTGATGAAATCTGTCTGGAGATTGCAGGTGTCCAGATTGTCTCAGCACCTACTCTGGTAATAGCCCCTGACACAGAAAACAGAAAAAGCTCAGCATTTTCTAAAACTTTCTGAAGCTTTGGCATTTTAACAAGAATATAAAAATACCTCTTTTGCCTTTAATTTCCAGGTTAATATGATCTTAACAATTATAAACTCAAAGGAAATACAGGCAGTTTCCTATTAACATTAAAGCTAGTGATATGTTGCATATATTGAACAAGAGAGGAGGGATAGCGTTGATTCATTTTTTTAATGGCACCTTGATCTAATGTTTTACCTAGTGCATTAATAGGACACTAAATGATCAGGAAGGCTGAAGTTACTCTGGCAAACACATAGAACTGATCCTTCACAGGACTTCAGCAGTGTAATCTGCTGCCTAGTACCTCTTGCTCTTACATAAAACTTTTTGTCAATAAATCTGAAAACGATTCATTAAGGAGGTAAATGCTAATATTCCTGTGCCGCACAGACACCCATAAAAGTCAATTTAAAAACAGTGGGTTAGTGGCAGGTCTGGGACTACAACTGATTTCCCCTGAACTGCAAAGCAGCACCCTGCCCATTAGTAGCACTGCCTCCAAAATATACAAGCAGCCCTGCACAGCAAACCCAGGTCCAATATAGACAGATGCACCTCTGCACCTCCTGAGCCCTGTGCAAAACAAACCATTTGAGCCCTTTGAGGCTGTGGGTGATATCCAGCAGAGAGAGGAGGGCAGGCAGCTGTGCCTGGCCTCTCAGCATGGTATGAGCCAAGCCAGGTCCTCCATTTGCTGGCCCTGGCTGGGGTATGCATGGTGACCACAGCTCCACTGCTGTTAATGGGGAGGGAAAGGGATAGACTTCCTTCCTGCAGAATTCCTTACAATAAGCTCAACTACTGTAGCATGGTGCAAGGAAGGAGGGGTGAATTTCCTTCTCGTTGCTTAGCTGAAAGCAATTGCTCTTCTGACTATGTTAAAAAATAAATTTTCCTCTTACTTAAAGATTCATAACCCTAAGAGGAAGTTGCTGCGCGTGCGCTTTTCTGCTCTGTAAGCAGCACACAACAGGCTTCTGTGTAATACAGGACTTGAGATTTGGCTAAGGTCACTAATGTATGTGCCATACCCCAACTTTTTTCTTTAACAGATACATTATTCTATTAGATGGAAAGAGTACCAGGGCAATTCACCCCCTTCTGGCTTTTCTATCTACATGCGAGCATCTTTGAGAAGTGGGATTAGAGAGAAACCTGCAGGCACATTAATAAATAAACTTCACATGCTGTTTGATATTAAGTAAACATACTGCTAAATATTTCCCTAGGGGGTTGTGATCTCATAACCCATGGACTTCTAATTTGGTTACCTGTGACATGTGATTCTTACCCCCAGGGTTCCACAATGAATTAGCTCTAAAACACCTTTTAAAGTTTAACCTACTAAGATAAAATAAAATCCTCAAACATATGTCCTTGAAAAAATTTGTCTCACTTTGCTTCATAGAAAAAATGATGTGCCATTGCTAAAAAAAAAAAAAAAATTATGACTATACAACTGGGGATCCTCAGTGAGAGACATGCACATGGGCCTGGTATAAGTTGAGGATAGAACCTATTCTGGAATAAGAACCTACCCATGCATCAGGTAAGTTTTCTCTCTCTCAGCAAAACCATGTTCTCTGTTATTGTAACAGAAGAGTTTCAGTTTAGGAAAACATGTAATTGTCCATTCATGTTCTAAGTCCTTTCCCTACATAGTCATCCATTCAATTGTCATTGTAGAGAGTGAAAATTTACCATTCAAAGCCAGTTAATAAAAAATGTGTTTGCAGAGTGTTTTGTGTTTTTTTTTTTTTTTTTTCCTTCCTAAGTTAAACTTGATTTTACCAGAGGTGTTTTTTTTTTT
>NDXB01003067.1:0-12030 GCA_002631895.1 Agapornis roseicollis
CAAGAAGGGGGGTTGAGTGAGTGAACGAGCTGTGTGGTTGGTTGGGTTTAAACCACGACAGCAGGCTACAGGGCTCACTGGGGAAGGCAGGAGTCAGACAACAGAAAGCCAGCTGTATCACAGAATTGTAGAACCCTAGACTGGTTTGGACATTAATGCTCCTCCCGTTCCAGTGCCCTGCCACAGGCAGGGACACCTTCCACTAGACCAGGCTGCTCCAAGCCCATCCAGCCTGGCCTTGAACACTGCCAGGGATGGGGCAGCCGCAGCTTCTCTGGGCAACCTGTGCCAGGGCCTCACCACCCTCACAGGGAAGAACTTCTGCCTAAGACCTCATCTCAATCTCCTCTCTGCCAGGTTAAAGCCATTCACNCGCAGCTTCTCTGGGCAACCTGTGCCAGGGCCTCACCACCCTCACAGGGAAGAACTTCTGCCTAAAACCTCATCTCAATCTCCTCTCTGCCAGGTTAAAGCCATTCACCGTTGCCCTTTCCCTACATGATCTTGTAAAAAGTTCCTCTTCAGACTTCTTGTAGGCTCCCTTTAGGTATTGAAAGGTCATAGTAAGTCCTTCCAGTCCTTGGAGCATCTTACTCCAACAGTTCAAACAGCTCTTTATTTCCTCTGTAGGGAATCATAATCAGTCACCTGTTGACTTGATCCATTCTCTCTAAATTTACAGGTTATTCACTGAATCCAGTGGAAAACTGGTAAATTAGTTAGAGAACCAAAACAAATGGAGCTCAGCTTCAGGCTTCTTGCACTCTCAATTTATGTTGCTTCATCCACATTTCGGTTCTCTATTATTCCTGAAACTAATGTTCCTATTTCTGGCATTTGTGTTCCCAGATCTCCAGAGCAAAGGCTCTGTTTTGCTCTCAGATTGCAGAGCACCCTACATATGGAAGCTCATTCCTGCCTAGGGACAGCTGATGCCACCACAAAAAAGTAGTAAAGAGCAGAGGATGGTGTTTGCAACCTAATAAACAGCATTTGCAGTCTGTCTGGATAGAACTTCTCTTGGAATATCTTTGAACCCTGTAGGGACCTTGTAATTTGTTTCTGCTAAATGATGCAAGCATGGCTTCTTAACTTCACCTTGGATATTAAGAAGATAAGTAAGCTTGCTGCAGCAGAGGGAAGAGGTAGAAAGTGAAAAAAGAAAGAAACTGCTGGTAGTTTACAAAATCATTTAAAGGGGTCAATATATGGATTTGTGCACAGAAATGAAGCTGTAGCCACCTCTCAAATTGCTCCCTTGAAGGACTAACACAATAAGATGATCACATAAAACCCCCACAAGGCATTTGTCTTCTACTTGGATATAATTTACAGTTTAGGAAAAAAGGGTATTAAAATGCAAAATATACTGAAATGGCTCTCACTTTGAATAATACCAAAGAAGAAAATACCAGGAAAACCTGTGAAGTAGTTGTGATAGAGCAATATTGAGCTAAACAGGACTATTTAAAAATAAAAAACTGAAAATGGAAAATTCAAGAGTTCAGTATACTTTGAAGAATAACCTTTGATTCAGATCTATCTGTTGGGAAGCTTTTCCTGTTCTTCCAGCCTTTGAACTCATTCTTAAGCTTTTTATATCAAACAAATAAATAACCAAAGACACAAAATGTGCAAATTCTTTGAAATATTTTATCAGAAGTACATTACAGTGTCTATATGTGCAAAAGAAATAGAGAAAAACTGATGATAACTGGGGTCATGTCTAGGGGAAAAAGAAACACTGAATAAGTTTATAACAATGGCTGTGGACTTTCCTAATCATGGAAACCTTCACAGCTAAAGTGACTTCAGTGTTTTTTCATAATTTAAAATAAATCATATGACTAAAAAATGTCATTTTTTCTCTTTATTAATGGGGAAAAGAAGTCATAGATGCCTTATAGTAGAAAAGAAATATCATAAAGAAAATCGAATTTTAAAGACAATTTTAAACTTTATTAGTTATTTAAAGTTTATATCAGGACAATCTCTAAAAATTTCTCTGCATCTGCATATAATCTGCAAATTAATGATTGTTATCAATAAAAAAAAAGGAAACTTTTCCCTGCAATGATTATAAGATTGAAGTTGGTCACGTGCCAGTCTTCTGGTTTGGTTTCTTGAAATTCTAAATTAAGAATTTTTTTTCTGTGAGTTTTCTTATACTTCAGTAAGAAATTCTACTAAAAATATTCTATTTAAAATATGGTAATAAAATCATTCAGTAAAAAAAAATGTCAGAAAGTACACAAAAGAGTACTTCCTTGCAAGTGTTCAGGAAGAAAAAATTCTGATACGCGTGTGATCATATATGCTATGATATTTCAATCATCCCAAAATAATTGTGACTCAAAGAAAAATGCAGGCATTTAATATTATCAAAAATTACGGTACTTTATCTATTACTACTTTGTATATTCAGCTTTTCCTAGTTACACACAGAAGTAACTTATGATCACATAATGTTTTCTACACCTTCGGGTGTCATGGTTTAAACCCAGCCACGCATCTCGTCCACTCAGTCAAGCCCCCCCCTTTCTTGCCATCTCCCTGCTCCCGGAGGGATGGAGAGGAGAATCAAAAGAATGCAACTCCCACAGGTTGAGATATGAACAGTTTAGTAACTAAGGTATAACACAAATCACTACTGCTGCCACCAATAATAATAATGATAAAGGAAATAACATAGGAAGAGAATATAGCACCTCACCACCCACCAACAGATAACTCACCCTATCCCAACCAAGCACCAACTGAATACCTCCACCAACCCCCCAGAGCACTTGCCCTACCGGGTAACTCTCAGTTACATCCTGAGCATGACGTGCTGTGGTATGGAATACCTCTTTAATCAGTTTGGGTCAGGTGTCCTGTCCCTGCTTCCTCCTGGCTCCCCTCCTCCCTGGCAGAGCATGAGGCTCACAAAGTCCTTGGTCACAGTAAAACGTTCAAGCAGTAACTAAAACCATTGCTGTTATCAGTTCTATTCCCAGGCCAAAAGTCAAAAACACAGTGCTGCACCAGCTACTAAGAAGGAGAAAAAATGACTGCTACAGCTGAACCCAGGACAACTGGTGAAAGTAGAAATCACAGACTCCTATTAAATACCAAAGATACATTTCATAATGAGTGTTACACTTGTGCAGTCAATATCAAACAACCAAGATGTTGGGTAGTGAAATGTCATTATCGCTCAGATTTGTGTTTTATTGTTGCCTAGATGACAATAGTACGATGGTGATGTGCCTGGATAAATCACTAGCAGAAACAGAAATGGTGCTTCAGGTTTAAATGAGGGGTGAGAAAAAAAGAAAAGAACTGTGTGTAAACTTTTAAAATGGGAAATGAAAAAAAAAAAAAAGATTTAATGTTAATGTGTCATATTTCTTTTTTGGAAGACAGCAAAACAATCTGTGCTGTTCTTTATTGGTTACAATAAGATGTAAAACATTATTTATAAGACAGTTTTTATTTATAGTTGACAACAGGACATATATTTCAGGCAAAATTGTAGGACAACATGCTAAAGTAATAGCATGGGAGGGTTAAGCTACCCTGTTTTAAATTTTGCTCAGTATATAGATATTTTATTCATGAACAATGGTACAACCTCCTCATGGCAATTTTCTGATGTAGTAGTTCTGTCAATGCTTAGCAAGAAAAAAGGGTTAGATTCAGTGAAATGCATGTTAGAGAGGTATTACAGCCCTCAGGTAGAGACAGCTATAGGCTTCTGCTCCTCTAGAGGTGTTTCTTTTCTATTCAGCACGCACAGTGATCTTCAGGGAAGGAATCTGACAGCACAGTGTTCCGTAAAAACAGATAAGCTATCATTAAGCCATAAGACTCTATAAGGCAATTCTAACTTTTCACCAGAGAACTTTTGTGCAAGAAAAGATTATTTTGGCTGTTGAGGTGGAACGGTAACTAACATGTTACCTTAAAGACTACAGAAATTACCAGAATTTTCTATGTTAACCACATTTTTTTAGTGCATTCAATGCCTTTCCTGATTATTCATTTGCTTTAGCATACAAACAAGTTTCTATATGAACATAGTAGCTGCCTGACAGAGTTGAGTCAGAAAAAAGCTGGCAGTGATTCTTCAAAGATGTAGCATGAGAGTAAAGGAAAACTTGATGGAATGAAAATGGAAAGAAGAATCTAAAGCACTTGCTTAGTAAAAATCACTAAGCCTGATGATGCAGACAAAATTTTGCTTATGCTATGAATTTGAGCATATTTGATCCAAGTCCCAGGAAAAATAGTATCCAGTGTTTGTCAGATTTGATTAGTAACAATGTCAAAAACTCTGCCCTTTTTAGATTCTATGACATTATTCTAAGTGCCTGTCATAAGTCCTCTTTAGGTGTATATTAAATTCAACTGAAGTACAACTGAAACAGCATTTTTGTAAATTCCATGCATGTAATAATTTTTGTTACTTCATCTAACAGTTGCTCATATTTCATTTGTACCTCTTTGCAGAGATGCAAACTGCAATGTACCAGGCACTTCGCACTTGCAATGAAAACGTATGATAAAAGCATATTGCTTATCTTGACAAGGTTGTTCTCAAAATGCATGACAATAGATGATGGATTGAAAACCAAATAACAAGTGTGACATGAAGGATAAAATGACAATGAAGTGATAACAATGAAATAACTAATGTGGAAGGACCTGGAACAGAACACAATACTGTTATATTGTATCTTGGCCATGAATACATTCAGTGTTTCATGATGTTTGGGCTAATATCAGATAGGAGACAACTAATTTCACTGTGTAATGAAACAATCCAACAAATAATATATACATTTTAATGGGTGAACTGGCATCAAATGCAAAGAAATACTCTGATAAATCTTCTGTCCTGAAGAAAAATAATTTCAGTACTGCATTACTTCTCTTTTGTAATGAGCTATGGATCTGTGACTGTTTCTTACTTCTGTAAATAGATTTATTCTTTTTTAGCATAAACAATTTTTTTTCCCCAAGTGGTACAATTAGAGTGAAATAAAAAGAAATAATATTAAAGAAGGTAATGTTGAAGCATACAATTCAAATCTTAGACTAATATAAATAGAGATTATGCTGAAGGAAAAAGAGACAAATATTTAAGCTAAAGTTAGTTTGAGGTGAAGGTAGCTTTTATTTTCATAGCTCTTATAAGGTAGATATTAGAAAATGTGTCCTTCATGATTTTAGGAGCTGATTCCATACTTCAGCTAAGATTCAACTTTGTATGTAATTTCATGAAATTACTGGTCTATAGTAAGACCTGTGGTTTCATACCCTAAAATGTTCACTTCAAATGATGTCATCAGAATATAACCTTGTATGTATGGAAAAAAACCCTAAACATTCAGCCCCTATTGCTTGCAGAAATGAACAGCTCCAACTTTTTCAGCCTATTTTCATATAGTAAGTACTTCAGTCCCCTGATCATCCTCTTGGCCCTCCTCTAGACTTGTTCCAACAGTTCTTTGTCATTTTTATGTTGAGGACACCAGAACTGCACACAATACTCCAAGGGTCTCAGGAAAGCAGAGTAGATGGGCAGGATCACCTCCTTCAACCGGCTGGTAACGCTCCTTTTGATGCAGCTCAGGATATGGTTGATTTCCGAGCTCAAGCACACACTGAAGCCGGCTCAGCTTCTCATTGACCAACACCCCCAAGTTCTTCTACATTGGGCTGCTCTGAATCACTTCTCCACCTAACCTGTACCTGGTAGGATTATTTAAAATCCCAGATCTACAGAGTATTGATTATGAAGTTAATACAAATGGAAGTGCTGCTGTGCTTAAGTTAAGCATGTGTATAAGCACTTTGACAGATTGGGTTCTAATCAAGATAACAGGGAAAAGCACTGTCTGTTCTGTGACATTTCATGAGACAGTGAAAAAATTCCAGTGAAGCCTAATAGACAGTGAAGTAAAATCTCCAGTGCAGATGAAAAAGAAATCTGTCCAGAGGAACAAGCTATCAAAAAATTAATTTACCAACCTAAACAAGCAATGTCTGTGCAAAGTCTCTTCAGCTTCCTCATGTTAATTTTGTAGATCATAAGATAAATAAGTTATTATGCTTCCCTGCTGTAGGCAATAAGCTCAGTGAGGATGAGAAAGAAAAGCAATTTTTTTTTCCCCATTCTGTGTTAAAAGTGGTGAAGGAAATCACATATCTTATTTTATGACTAATTTACAAAAGCCAGCTCCAATCATTATTAATTTGTCTGTACTGAGAATGACATTACTGTAAATTGCTGCTTTTTCTGATTAGTCAGATTTGTTTCTGAAAATCATCCATCCCACATGCAATCAGGTCTTCCAAGGCATGAAATCTACCTCACTAATTAAATGACTGAGAGTAGGAAGTACTTAAGTATACATCCACACTTTGCCGAGCATTGTTATGGAGCCGTTATTAAATAAATAAAACTACCAGATTGGAATAACTAATTATATCAAAACCACCAGCACTCAAAACTGAAGAGATCTGTTCACACTCTCATTATGCACTAAAACAAGAAAGGGAGCGAACAATAAATATTGTTCAGCAGTCAAAAATACACGAAGTAGATAAAGATTGATCAACAAGATCAGGTTCAGAATCCTCATTTGTAGGTTAGCCTCTGGCCCTAACACTTCCTAGTTTTGCAAAAGTAGCCACAGAAGCAGAAACATGCCAGTTGGAACTTGGCAGACAGTTAATTCCTGTGACTCACTGTGTCTGGCACTGGATGTCAAATGTAGAGTGAAAAAAAAAGAAAAAAAATAAATAGATCATCATAACGTTATCGCAAATATAATGAAATATACACTGGAATGGACAGATCTTTATTGACATTCCTTATGTGAAGCACTGAACACCATGCTATCAGGTAGGGTAATTTTTTTCTTTCCACATATACCTGGTCATCAGTGAGATAGCTGTATTTAACAGATAAGCTACATCATTGAGATCCAGAGTTAAGGACATTAGTAAGATGAATGAGGGATTTTTTGCCTTTCAGGGGCTGCTTTGACACTCTTCTTGCTCAGGCAAATACCAGCGAGCCCTTTTCTCTTCCATTCATAACATAAAGGTTGTCTTTATGACTATGACTTCAGTGGTTGCGAGCAGGGATACCGTTCTTAGCTGAAATTAGTGATGGTAGGATTTACAATACTAGGTGACTTGTTCTTAGTTTTAAACAAAGGATGAGATTTTGAAATGCAGGATATCACATGCCACGAAAGCAAGACTCAATCTTTTCTTGTCTCTCTCCAAAATATAAGGTTTCTCTGATGAACTCCAACAGAGGATCCTCTCAAACCATTAATATTGTACTTGCTTCATTACATTTGTCCACCTAATGAGCAATATTAATCTGGAAGTTGAACAGCTGATATGAAAATAGTCCATATAGCATCTTCATTTGCTAGCATATTGGTGATCCTTCACAAATTACATATTGGTAGCTAGGTCATCCAAAAGTAGGCAGAAGGAAGGAAAATGATAATGGATAAAATGTCTTTGCAGGATGATACACTTCACCTGCAATTATTACAGCAGATCTTTAGCAGGTTTAAACTAGCAAAATGCTTAAATTCTGTGGAGTTCTGTCCCTATTGACTCTGTTATTACATATTTGTTACACTTGAGTGGTGGACAAAGTGTCAGGATAAAACCACTTAAAGCTAATTATTTTGCAGCAGCATCGATTTAATGGCTCTCAGATTTCTACATTTTTCAACTTCTGCTGCTGAAACTGGATTTCAGAAGCTTGGAGAATAAGAGTTAACACTCAGAAGGGTTTTGGCTGGTGTACCAACCCTCCAAAGACAATTTATATAGCAGGAAATGAGATACTGTCTTAAACTGTGCAGAGGGCTTGGCTCAGCATGAGATGGACTCTCTTGAATTGAACTGTGCACTCCTGAGCAACAATCTGCTGTCCCTCTCTTGTCTGCTTCAGCTAAAGTGGTCAGTTTGTCCATCATTGCTTAGACAATTGCTTAGAGAACTTTTAGCAAGCTAAACTTGCTAAAAAGCTAAATGTCAAGCATATTTGAATAGAGTGTCCAACTCAGCAGATATCTGTCAGTGATGAATGTGTGACTAAGTCATATCAAACTGAAAATAAAAAGTTTTTTACAATAACAACTAATTGCTAACTTGACTGGCATCATTATATCTCACCAGCTGTAAGCCTCAGACATTTGAGAAATGTTTCACGGTATATGTAGCCCAATGGAAGATATTTAAAAATAAGTTAATAATTTTTTTCCCTATCAGGTTATGTCTAAACCAATAAAGAAGGGGAGAACTTTTGCTTCCACCTTTTGGTATATCTGGTTTTTCAGATCACAAACATAATATAAATTCTTCTAAGATTTTAGTAAATATTGCACTTTCACATATTTAGATTTTGAAAAGTTTAATCTCATAATTTAATTTTGTAAAGTTCTGTGTTTTACCTGTGTTAGTTTACCTCTCTGACACAGATACCTTAAATCTATCATCCAGAATAACCGCACAGTCTATATTATAATGACACTTACTGGATAAAGCAGTGGCTATTTACTGACAATTTGGTACTCATAAAAAAATTAATTGCTTATATATATAAGGTTTTTTGCTACAACTTCCTAAAAGTAGCAATACTCTTACATAACTTTAGTAACCTCAAGCAGCATATTAGCATATTATTATTTAACAACTGAATGTCAGTTAATAGTTGAAAATTATTCTCTATAAGAATTCAGCATTCTAAAGTTTTGTGGATAAATCAAAGCTTTCATATGTGACACCAGGAATGAAATATCTTCATTTATTATGAAGCCCCAGGTAGAAAACCAAAATCATGAAGCATTAGTATCTTTAAAACCATGTTAGTGCTAAAGCTGAGATATCTAATAAATATATCATCAGTCAAATATGAAAAAATGCAGGATTTTACTTTCACTCCCATATAAAAAGGATATAAAATCAATTATATTAGTGATGTGCTAGTTATGATTATCATTTTAAACATAAGATATTTTTTCTGTTAATTGTGGTTGTTAGGATGCAAAACCACTTTATATAAAAGGTGCATGAACAGTCTTTCACTCAGGACAGAACCTCTATGTGCTGACAATATAACTCCCACAAAAGGATGGAAAAAAGATGGAAATGCAGCCACATGGTACTCTGCACTAGGTTATGGCAGAGGTCAATAACACCTGACACCCTACATGTATGACATTCATACAGTCTTTATAAATATACAGACCCTTACCTTTCCCTTGAGTTTCCATTAGAAGGGACCATTGCAGACTACAGACTCTTAGCAATATGCTGTGTTGTCCTTCTTCCCCTCAAAATCCCTACAAATAGCTTTGTTCTATTTAACAATGTGTCAAAGGCACCTCAAGTTCAGGAGCACTGCATATGCTCCTCACACAGAGCATGCACTGAACATTAAAGGATGGCAGGAGTAAAAGGGTTGACAGAATAGTTTTTAATATTCAGGAAATATATGAAGTACAGCTTGCTTTATATTTGTACTTTTAGCCTGCCTTGGGCTGTTTATGAAAATATTCACAAATCCTTCAGGCGTTATGAATTATGTCATGAATTATTATCTGTCCAACAGCTTACACATTACATACACTATACATTATTCACCATGTATCTCTACATTAAACTCTTATAATCATCTAGTCCTGGGATACAAGCTGTATCATACACAGTAGCAGATCCTCAGTTAACAATTCCAGACAGCATATGTTTGAAATGAAGATTTTAAGGACAACCTATAAGGTTGAAATGCAGTTATACTGCATAGTGTTAAATAGATGTACATTAAGTAGATCCAGAATAGTTAATGACTTACTTTTCATATCTAATAACATCTTCAAAATTGTTATTTTATGATCTGAATGCTACTATGCACAGTTCAAACTAGTATCTTAAAGAGCAAGTTAGATCTAAGTAGTTACACTGGTTTGTTGAGAAAAGGAATTTCTTTCCAATGCCACCAAGTGCATCAGCTCCCTGAATGACTCAAGGGGTCCTGAGAAATACTGCTGTAAATGAGAAATTGGATAGAACTGGGCATGGGTGTGTGTTTGAATTACCAGCTGGAGGTAAGAGACAGTCAATATCTGTGTTCACCAGAACGGCTGACATTGGCTCTCAGTTCCAGGAAACACTCTGAGCTGATGGCTGTATGACCTTCCTGCCCATGGCGATATGGGAACTTCTTTTCTTGATGTTGGACAAAGAAAGCTCTCTCAGCCTTTCTTCATAGAGCATGATTCCCAGCCCTTCAGTCACCTTTGTGGTCCTTCTCTGGGCCCTCTCCAGCCTTTCCACAAGGGGTTTTTATCTAGACTGAATTTCCAAATCTGATTGAGTAGGACAATGTAGGCTGTATGACAAATTAATAAACATCCATATCTAAAATTACACTGGAAATATACATAGGATGCATTTTAAGTGATATAATTGGAAATCACCGTGATTAACTACCAGAAGTGATACCTACGTATATGTATGTCGGGGTATGTTTTGCTTGTCTGTAGAGATATAAAAGCACTGCCTCACAAAATTATTACATGTTGCAACAGCTTTTGTGTACTGATTTTGTCACTTTTACCCACACCTGAGAGTGCATCACTCCATCATTTGGCCTCGATGTGGCTGAACATAGAACACTGAGACTACTGAAGATGCACACATTAATCTCCCCAGCTTTCATGGTGGGCATCTGGGTATCCACCAGCTCAAAGTAGGAAACCTCTGCAGAAACAAATAAATTCACTAGGATATGTCCACTGCTCTGGCTAAGGTGGAAACTGGAAGGCATTGTATCTGGCATCCTTTAAATATGCAATTTTCAGGGTATTTACAAAAACATATGGAACAGGCAAAGTTGCATGAGGAGGAAAAGAGAAAAAGGCACAACATGTAACAGGTTCAGATTAAATTGAGTTCATGTTTGTTATCTTCTATGAAAATAACTTTAGGGCTGATTTTACTGCAGATTTTAACCATGTCACAATAAGCAAACTGAAAATCCACTTTACTGGGAAGGGAACAGACATCTATATTGTTGATATTACTACTGCAATATCACAAAAATAATCTCTGTGGAGTCTCTTGCTTTTTAGAAAAATGTGTGCTAGATAGTATGAAAAAATACTTCTACAAGTATATACCCATGAACTCTTTAAGGTATATGGACATAGGCTTAAACCTACAGGTTTACTTAGCACCCTAGATGACTACATGGTAACTGAAAATTGAAGAACTAACATGAAAAGTTCTTTTGAATGAGTTGTAGACACACAACCGGGCTGAAGATTGTATAATCAGGATTATCGTGAATCATATTATTAAAGGGCTGCAGGGATTAAAAATGCCCCATACAAAAGCCAAGTTCAGCAGACAATCTACATAAAATACTCAAAGAAGTGCTCACACCTAGAAAAAATTGTGAAACATTTAAGGCATTTTGAGATACTTTTAAAATCTCTTAAATTCGTAAGTATTGTTTGGAGATTTTTATTTATATCTTAAACTAACCTAATTTTCTAAGGATTTGGATTTATTGGCCAGGTTTTGGAAGGGTATAAGAGTGTCTGGAGCATTGTGCAAAATGGAAATATCTGTATAAAAGCCTGCTAGTTGCCAGATTTAAAGCATCTTTGTACTGTGAAAGAATCAATATATAAGCTTAATATTATGACAAATACTTGTGTGTTTCCTACTAACACTTAAAACTTATGATGTGCTTGTAAGAGAATATACTGAGAGTTATATAGACTAGGCAATCCTGGGATACATATAGCAGTACACAGAATCTTAAATACTGCAATAACTCCCAAACTGTCAAAAATTGCCCTTCCTATTTTCTTCAGAGATTGACTGTTTTGTAATGTTCAATTACCACACTTTAAAGATTTCTGATTTTAATCTTAACCTTTCTGTGAAATCTTTTTGGTTATCTCTGCCAGTTTTTTTTTTTTTTTTGTAGTTTTTTTTTTTTTC
>NDXB01003067.1:12135-40515 GCA_002631895.1 Agapornis roseicollis
TTTTTTTTTTTTTGTAGTATTATTTTTCCTACTCTTCACTTCATGCTGCAATGTATTACATTTCTTCTTTTTATATGATAATAATAATTCTCTACTTCCTGAGGGTATTTTGTGGCTAAATCCATTAATATGTATGAAAGGCTCCAACTATGGTGATAAGCTCTACAAAGGCTGCATGCATGTGAGCGTGTATATATCTCTACAGAAACACACATCCATATAGATACATTTAAATCAACGTATTTATTGCTAACTGGTATATATAACTATGTCATGAATATGTAAATACTTTGCATTTTCTCTGCCTTGCTTGCTCCCACTGCTTGATCAAGGAGATACATCTGCTATTCCACTGGTTGTGCTGTGTTGTCATGGTTTAAACCCAGACAGCAATCAAATACCACACAGCCACTTGCTCACTCCTCTCTCTTTTCAACCCATGGTATGAAACCAGGACATGTATTCATTACTGTTATTAATAGGCTGCATTGCTGAAGGCTGTGTCTGTGTGGAAATGTAGGAGCAGTCTGTAATATGGCTCATACTCTTGATTCCTGAGACATTTCCACTGGCATCAGGACCAGAGCTTAACATAGTTCTTCTCCAGCCTTCCCATCAGCTTACCCTGGTATTTGTTTTTTTTCCCATATTCACAAACGTATGAGGTACCAATGCATGTCTAGGGTTTATTTCAGTATGGAAAGTACTGGACTGTTTACTAAATCAAAAATTAGGGGTTCCCAAGCCCAAAAATTTTTACATAGCCTATAGGACCTTGTTTTCCTAATAATTATACAAATACAGAAGTCACTAGACATCCACAGTAAGCACAAAATTGAAACATCTGAATTTATAGTTACTTCTTCATAAACCTGAATGTTTTTGACAGTAAAATTTGTTAGTTGGTTTTTTTGTTTTGGTTTGTTGTTTTTTTTTTTACTTTACTTATTTGCTGTATGTGACTTCTTACTATTTAGAATTTCAGGTATGGTCTAGGGTATAGTGGGCACCCAGGGCATGTTTGAACTGACATGTATGCCTGTGTCCACCAAGGTCTGTACCTGCCTGAAGTTCAGATGTCTGAGGCTGGTTATCACATCTGCTTTAAACCAACACCACTTACCATTCAAGCCAGAAGATCTTGGGGTTCAGACCACTATCAACCTCTCAATCAGACCACTATCAACCTCTCATCATGCAGGCATTCAGGGCTAACTTAAATACTAATTTCTAGCCCTGAACTACTGAAATTTTGAGCAAGTTGAGGAGGGAAGCACCTGTGGACATTTAGGTTCTGTTGGGTTTGTACAACAGATATTTTCAGCTCACCATGACTTCAGATTTGTGATTCCTCAGACAGAGACAGATATAAAAAACATTTTTGTAGATACCGACTAAAATCTGACATAGGTCTGTGGTTTTTCCTGCAGAAACAGATCTTAAGGCACTATGTTACAACTTAGCTAACTAAACTAAACTTATTCTTTGTAGCTATATCTACACACCTCACCTGTGTTTTCTGCATGAAATTTATTATATATGTAAATTTAGAATTTTGACACTTTACAACCTTAATAGAGAATAATTGGAATGCTATAGTGCACATTTTAATCCTTGTTTTATAGTAGTATAATTTATGATAATGGTTGAAAAGAACAGTCTTTATGATAACGGTACCAAGAATATTTTAATTACACACCAGAAATGTACCATTTGATTTCAATCACCTAAAAGTAATGTGCTCAGAAATGCTTTGCAAGGTAAGGCTATCTTTTCCAATTATATTTTTAACTAGATAGTTACAAAATGAGAGATTATCTAGCAACTTTCTTTAAACATATTACGCATAAATTGAAGTTGGTGCATTTGTTGTTAAATGCAATGAAAACTTTGTGAGATTTTAAAACTAAAAACTGTATTATCATAAAAAGTAGTCTATCTATTAATAATTCAAGGGGACAGATGGACCACACTGGTTTTTGTGACTCACCCAAGGATCCAGAGTCTTATCTAAATTCACACCCAAGAAAGAAGCGAGTCAGTTGACACATTAATCTTAGTGATGCTCTGAGCCTCTTGAAGTTTCGCAGTGACCTTTATGAACGAATATCAGAGAAGCTACTGGAAGAGCTGCAGAGACAATCTGTGTATTTCCTACATAAAGATTTTCATGACAGTGTATACTAAATTCTATTGGGTTTGCATGGCCAGTTTTTGGTAGGGGAATACTGCAGGGGTGGCTTCTGTGAGAAGTTTCCAGAAGCTTTCCCTATGCCTGACAGAGCAAATGCAGCCAGCTAGATAAGGCTGAGCTGTTCAGTGGTGGTGGCAGGACCTCTGAGATACCACATGTCAGAAGAGGAAAAAAACCTGCACAGGAGCAATTGCAGGAGAAAAGAATGAGAAGATATGTAAGAAACATCCCTGCAGACTGCCAGAGCAGGAGGGATGAGGTATTCTAAGTGCCAGATCCAAGGTTTCCCTGCAGCCCATGGTGCAGACAGAGTGTGTGCCTCTGCAGTCCATAATGGTCCACAGTGAAGCAGAGATCCACCTACATCCTGGGGAGGACCCCATGCTAGAGAAGGGGATGTTTGTGACCCTGTAGGATGTCTGTGACCCTGTGGGAAGCCAGGAATGGAGCAGGCTGCTGGCAGGACCTGTGGCAGCATGGAGAGAGCAATCCACACTGGAACAGGTTTGCTGCTGGACTTGTGACCTAGCAGGAGACCCACACTGGCTATTTCTGAAGGAATGCGCCTGATGGGAAGGACCCACATTGGAGCAAGCCATGAAGAACTACAATCTGTGGGAAGGACTCATGTTGGAGAAGTTTCCAGAGAATACATCTTTTGACACCATAAAAATATATTTCCTATATTTTCTTACTACTTTTTCACTTGCTGACTCATTAGCAGTTGAAAATACCTCACTGTATTACATTCCTTGTGGGTGAACCAGATATCCGTATCTCTAGCTAATGTAATAGTAGAAATGACACATTTAGGGCAGAAAGCCTGCTCCTGAGTAAGCAGTATTTGTCTCCTGAAAAAAATCTGGAGCTTTGATGATTTTTTTTCTTTCTGAGATCCCTTGATATGATTATCTGTGCTTCTAGATACTTTGTGCAGCGAAACTGTTCTTAAGCTCTAACCTAGTCTTTTCACAGACATCCTATTGTGTGTCATTTAAAAGGAGAAGATGCTTCACAGATATTATAGTCTCTGAAAAATATACTCAGAATGCAGCAAAATATTGACAATAGGTGTAAGAAAATACACTGTACTTCATATGACTAAATTCTCTGAAATAAGTAATCCAGGCAGTTGTGGTCGTGAACAACTTAGTCACATGGTTAAAGTTTAAAGGCTCTTCCAAGCAGTGTCACCAAAAAATGATGGTCACTGTCATTGAGCAAAACACACCTGAAGCCACCATTGCCCACTGCAATGACTTGGCACAAAGATCTCAAAAGAGGTTTGGGCAAACAAAACTCTTGTTCTAGAACATCTAGCTGCATCACTGAGCCTGATCCCACACTGCAGCAGCTAACCAGCTCATATATATTATTCCTCAATTTATTAAGATGCAACTCCATATATAGTTAGGATTTTTTAACTCTTTTGTCTATATGAGGGATCCTGAAATGTAGGATCACATTTGTGGATTTTGCACATCGGGGTCAGATAGAGTTCTCAGGGTTTATTTTGTTCCTAATAATCCTTCATTCCATAGGAAAAAATGCCTTGTTATCCTCTGAGTACAAGAGTTATATAGGCATTTCACAGTCTATTACTAAATGTCACCCCATTTTACTTCTGCCTTGCCAAAAGCATTCATTTCTTCCCTGTATAATTTTGTAATTCTTCCTGCACGAACAGTTCTTCCCAATTTCATGCCACTACACAGTTTCTCTATAAAAACTCCAGCCAAAGTCTAAACAGAAAAGGTAAACGATATCCAGTAGTTAGAATCCATGTGAAATTTATTATGATGTCCTTCAAACATGCTCTCTTTTCAGTATACTCAGTTACCAACCCTACCTTAATTTCTTCCCTAATGCACAATTCTTGTACTAACAGTTGTTTTACTCATCTCTATTTCAACAAGTAATTACCCAAGCGGTTTATAAATATCTTGGAAATTTCAATTTCTCATAATGGCATAATTCCCTTCAGTATTTATTGCCTGATATGATTGAAATATTTTGATCACAACTTGGGAATTAGAAGCAGATTTATACAACCCCAGTAGAAACTCTCTCATTTCTCCCTCAAAGAGTTTTGAACCAAAATGTTAATGTTTCTATTACATTTATTTAATTTATTCTTGTATATTGTATATCATCATCTTAACTTTTACTCATATTTCAAACCTAATTGATAATTTAATACTCTGCTATTACTTTTTCTCATACCTTCTACAGCAGCAAAAATGTTTTAATGTAGTTTTCCAGCCTCACATAAATATCCCGCTTGTTTCTCTGGTTTCACACACTCCGTTAGGTTGATTAGACCTTTAAGTCTCTTACTTAATTCCGCATCCCCTCTGCTCATCAATGTCATGTTTCTCTTTATTGGCTCCCCTCAAGGGTCGAGGGATGATTAGTGAGAGAGGATTGTTGAGAGCCATCACCTTGCAATATACATCTCTTACTGTCTTGATGTGGTGGACCTGACAGCTCCCAGGTCAGCACTGCAGCATCAATCCAGCTCTGTCTTTGGGGCTCTGTCCTCCTCATGTCTCAGCAAAGGAGTTGGGGTGCATTTCGCACTGACCTGTTTAAACCCGAGAGGCCAGGTGGTCCTCTCCTTGACAAATAGAGACTGCTTCTGCCTTAAATTATACTCAGTATAATTTATTCTCATTGCAATGGTATCTATTGTCCTGAGAAGGGCTTGGAAATGTTGATTAACAAAAAGCCCTTCAAGACCCAGCCATTTGTGTTTGAGCCCAGGCCTCACTATGTGCTGGGCTGCATCCCCAGAGCATGAGCAGCAGGTCCTGCATCCAGCTCTGAGGCAACAGTGTAAGAGGAATGTGGAGCTGTTGAAGAGAGTGCAGAGGAGGCCATGGAGATGCTGTGAGGGCTGGAGCAGCTCTGCTCTGGAGACAGGCTGAGAGAGCTGGGCTGGTTCAGCCTGGAGAAGAGCAGGCTCCAAGAGGCCTTAGAGCAGCTCTCAGTGCCTGAAGGGGCTACAGGAAACCTGGAGAGGGGCTTTGGACAAGGACCTGTAAGGACAGGACAAGGGGGGATGGCTTTAATCTGACAGAGGGGAGATTGAGATGAGATCTCTGGAAGAATTTCTTCGCTGGGAGTGTGGTGAGGCACTACTTGGCACAGGTCTTCAAGGCCAGGTTGGATGGGGCTTGGAGCAACCTGGTCTAGTGGACGTTGTCCAGAAAAATACATACTGTCTCCAATCTGTTCTCCACAATATGTTCGCAAAAGTCCAATGTGCAGATAGATTGAGCTGACAGAAAGAATTTTAGTCCATGCAAATACAAATGGGTTTTCTAAGGAAATAATTTTGATTCTTTATAAAAATTTGAATTAATCTATAGGCATACATTTTATTTCTGAAAGATTTCAGAAGTTCTTGAAGTCTTGAAAATTAAACAAATGGTTCTTTTTGGGTTGGTGATATCTTTCCTGGTTTGATAAGGCAACCCAGGAATTTTTTGTTTGGTTGTTTTTTATGACTTTACTGCAATAATTTAGATTTATGGATTCTCTAGATTTAGGTAAGAAGTAAACCATCTTATTTTAGTTACCTATGTCCTTATAATTAAGGACAAGCTCCATGGAATATTTTCCTAGAGTTTATAAGTCATGAGTTTCTCCAGAATTCTGTGAAGTAGCTCAAAAATTTCTAATATGCCACATTTTTTAATTGCACTTTTCCCAAGTTATTTCCCACCCCTCCAAAAAAAAACAAAAACAAAAACAAAAACACCCCAGAGGTACTAGCTAGCATACTTTTTTTCCTCAATTTAGTTAATATGTAAAGGAATTTCATTTTCTGACTCAGTGTTCTACAGTTACATAATGGAAACTAGATAGGCTCATTTTTTAAGGATCTCTATTAAGTCCTTCTCTGTGCAAAAAATGAACACCTAACCTCTGCAACATTCTTCATTTAAGCTACAGGTCAGCATAGACCTGTTATATGGGGAAGAACAAAAATAAGTAGAAAGGTGTTCTGCTGCAAATGGACTTAACAACTGACTGCATCTGCAAGTACTGTTTGCTTTTTAAGGATAGTAACAGACCCTTGCTAAAATCCAAGGGAAACATAATACACCAAATTTTTCATTCTTGTGCTCACATTACTAATGATATTAATTTATATATCTTAAAACTTATGCTAAAATGGGCTCTACAGCTCCTGGAAAAAAGAAATGGGAACAATGAATGCCAGAAGTTATCAACAGAGATGTTTCAGTTTAGTATTGAGTGGGGGGCTATAAGCAAGGGACCTATATGTGCCAATATGGAATTGGGTAGCCCGACTGGAGAAATTTTATTAACAGTTGCATGAAAATAAGTCAAGTCCTGCAAGGAGCAATGTGAGTTACTGGTATGTATCAATAAGCTTCAGTATAAATTAAGCTTGAAAAAGAAAGCACATAGTGGTTCAATTATGAAATATATCTAGCTCATTCAATGGAAACAGAAAAACAGCATGAAATGGAGAGGTAAAAATTAAGAATAAATACAAGGAAATTACTTTAAATATGCAAAAGAAGAAAAAAACAATTAACATGTGGCCAATTCTAGCTCATAATTGAGAATGGGACTTCAAGAAATAAAGAAGTGTATGGGTAATAAAAACAACAACAAAATGTAAACAGAAGAGCAGTTTCTCCTCTAGACTGATACCTAAAGTGAGAGTACTAAAAATCTACACCATACTATATGTAAAAAAGTATCACCATGGTCCTATAAAATAAGCCAAGTGAAGTCCTATTAAATTCATTTAAATTCTTCAAGCTAGATGATCCAATATCAATGTGTGTCATAGTGATTTTTAACAATTTATTATCATTAGTCAAATAAAAACATATTTACATTTTTAACTATCTCTAAGAAAGTGAATGACAATTTTTATATGCAAATTCTAATTAAATATGATATATGTCAGGATCTAATAAATTAATATGGTGAATAAAGCAGCAGTTAATTTCTGATTTTCAGTAGATCAAAATAAAAACTAGAAAGGAAGGTAATAGTTATTTCCAAGGATTTTGAAATCTTGTTATTTTAATTCATTGTTTTGCTTTAAAAACAGATTTGTTAATTTCTAGTGAAAAATGATGGAGGCATGCAGCATATCTTATTTACTATATCAGTATGAAATGGGTCAACAACAACATGCTCAAACTAATAATCTACACAGGAAAACTTAGGTTTTGTGGTCGTGGCTATGCATCAGTATGTGTTTGGCTGCAATGTATACACTTATATGCGTATTTCTGTTAGAGAAGAATAATTTCAAGTATCTTCAAAGCCACTTGCACTTTCAAATGATCATAGGGTGACTGTTTCCTAATAGTACATTTTCAGAATAGTATTCTTACCCCCAAAAAGCCAAGAAGCTGTCAATGTGAGGAATAAAAAATAAATATAAACCTTTAGAGGCATGATTTGAACATCACACTTAAATATAGGTGAATATTCTTTTTGTAAATAAAACATTTCAACTCTGTCTAAAATGTCATAGGGAAGAATTTTTTTCAGTTAAAGAGAAAAGAAATATACCAGAATAAATTTTTACCATTGTAATGAGTGCTTTGAAGAAAGATGCCTCCACTGCTTTTTATGTAGTACTACTTACTAAAAATGCTATGTCATGGTTTAAGCCCAGTCAGCCACCCAGCTCACTCGCTACCCCCCACACACCCCTCCCCCCAATCTGGTGGGATGGGAAGGAGAATCAAAAGATTGTAACTCCCACAGGTTGAGGTAAGAGGAGTCCAGCAACTAAGGTACAACAGAAACCACTACTGCTACCATCAATAATAATAATGATATAATCACTCTCCTCAGCATTCTTTTGCAGGTTGCATAGGGAAGTTCTATTTTGCAGTCTGGTTTCTTGTATTATATCTGCTTTGAAACTCCCTGTATACTGTGGAAGCAGTACTTCTGAGCCTTTATCCTGGAATTCCACCGACAACCTGATTATTGTTCAGTTCGCTCAATATTATGAGTTGTGATAAAAGCAGAAAGCTGAGGTAGGACTTCAAAATCCCATGCTAGTACCTGAATATCTTTCCTTTTACCAGCAAAACCTTTCTTCACCCCAGTCACAAACACAGTAAAGAAAAATAACATGGAACATGAACTGACATGCACATGCAGAAATATCAGTGATTCTCCCTTGACTTCAATGGGGTAGAGAGCATCAGTAGAGAAACAAAACCAGGAGTATCGTTGTGAATGGCCTTGCTTCAGATTTTTCTTCTCATATTAGGAATGAATAACACAGTGGAGCACAAGCAAGGGAGAAGATTCATCAGCCTGCCTCATGCTTTCTCTGTCAAACCAGTACCTCAGTAAAGTTGGCAGGATCCATTATACTGTTGGAACATTCTTCTATCTCTCTGCAACTCTCTTAAGTGTACAAGCAAATATCTAAATCTCATGTCTTATGGATATACCTCATGTATATGGCTTCATCTCTGCCATCACCTGACACATAAATTTTGTTCAGTCCAGTTAAGGAGGAAGTAGCCTAACCTTCCACTGCTGGGTTGTACTGTATAATCTCATTCTTTCTTTAGGTGACTTTTTCCCTCACACTGTGAAAAAGAAACTAACCATTTAATCTTTCAGAACCATACAGCAAAAAGATTATGTTTTACCATAATACAATAAGATAGAAAGCCACACACCATGACACACTGTGATTATTAAAGCAGGCTTCAGTATACCTTTTGATTATAATCCACAGATCTCCCATATAACCAGGCCTAGTTAATTTCCCCTGATTACTATCTGCAGAAGGACAGCTTTGCTTCAGTCTTTGTCTTAATAGTAAAATAGTATTTTCATTCATATAGTACTTGTAAGTTTGGAAGCCAGTGCCCTTTTCCAAAATGCCATGTGCACCACAACCCTGTATCTCAACAGAAAGCTAATATTACCATCAAAGCAGAATCAATAGAGAAAAGTATTCCAGATTATTGCTTTAGAATCTGTGTGTGACTCAAACAAAATTAGTTCAAAACAAACAAATGCAATGATACACATGTAGGTAAAAGGAATGTGCCTATGGTAGTATAAAGAGACAGAATATAATAGAAATCAGTGGCTTTGAAAAGATTCGGGTCATGAAAGCAATATGAAAATGTTCTTCCATTTTTCTGCTAATAAACATTGATATCACAAGAAATTAGAAAATACTAACAGAGAAGTAATTTTACTTATTGAAAAACTGAAAGTGGATGCTCTGTACATTCTGGTGTGCATTAATTTTGTTTTTAAAAAATGCAAAAATTGGGCTGAGAGCACATCACAAATATTGCTGAAGCTACTGCAGCTGTCCTGTCAAACTGTCCTGCCTAAAACTGTTCAATGTTTTCACCTGCTTTCCTAATTGGCCTGGAGTATTTTCACCTTTGCAACTCTTCTAAGACAGGAATTTTAGCACAGAGGTAATAGTTGATTACAGAAACTTCATATTACTTCATGTTGTGGTTTAAACCCAGCCACGCATCTCATGCACTCACTCAACCCCCTCCTTCCTCCCCACTCCCGGAGGGATGGGGAGGGGAATTGAAGGAATGCAACTCCCACGGGTTGAGATTACAACAATCCAGTAACTAAGGTATAACACAAATCACTATTGCTATCACCAATAATAATAACGATAAGGAAAATAACAAGGGAAGAGGGTACAATACCACCCGCCAAAAACGAGCCCGACCAGAAAGTTCCCTCTCCTTCCGGATCACTCCCAGTTACCTCCTGGGCATGACGTGCTATGGTATGGAATACCTCTTTGGTCAGTTTGGGTCCTGTCCCTTCTTCCTCCTGCCCCCCCCTCCTCCCTGGCAGAGCATGAGGCTCACAAAGTCCTTGGTCAGGGTAAACATTGCTTAGCAACAACCAAAAATATTGGTCTTATCAGCTTTGTTTCCCAGTTAAGTCAAAACACCAGCTACTAAGGAGAAGAAAAATTGACTGCTATTGCTGAACCCAGGACACTTCATATTTTCATTTGAAGGCTTTTTGTCTGGGTTTGGGTGTCTAATACCTGTCCTGAGTGTCTCAGCCTGGACCCTAAATCCTCACCAGAGGAAGGGACATTGAATTACGAGTCCATGATAATCCACTGAAATTCTTCATTAGCCCAAAAGATAACCTTTAAGGTTTCTAATCAACATCGTTATAGATGTGCATGTTCTAGGATTTGTGCTCAAAAAAATCATAAAATAGCTGTTACTCTTCCCAGTGTTCAAAGAAGCTCCTCTATGAAGGAGTGTTAAGGGGGACATACATGCATGAAAGTACTTTAAAAAATACATGTAATTTTTTTATTTTCTTTTAAAAGTTACTTGTAGGTCCAGTAGCTTATAAAACAGACAGGAAAATGAGCAAGATCTCTGCTTTAATAAGCTTTATATAAGAAGTCATAGAAGCAGAAACAAATGTATGCATAATAGTGGAAAAAGAAAAAAGATATTTCATTCTATTTTGGTTGTACTTAAAACTTCATAATAAACCTCAGTGAAGATTCTCTCTAAGTAGTATCTACATGCATTGCACATCCATCATTCCACATTTTCACTCAGAATATCACATTTCACTAGTTTACTTTTTTATTTATGACTATTATTACATTGTGCATAGGCTAAATGCCAACAAGTGCTCATTGAAAAAGTAAAATAACTCAGTATTAGCTAGAGGTATATGGAAAAAAAAAAAACAACAAACATGCATTTATGCTCTTGTATCCCTCCTAATGGAGAATACATTTCAAAATTTGACTAAGAAAAAAGCTCCATGAATCAGAGAGAGCTTTTGAGACGTGAAATATCACTGTCTCTAATAGAAATGCTTACAGGCTATAACATACAGTGGGACTAATTGGGTGATTTTCTAATATAACTAATGCATAAACGATGACTTTTCTGATGTCATCAAAAATTCATTTATTTTCATTTCACATTTACTGACATTTAAAGTGCATATACACAACAATTGATTTCTTTTGGGTTTCTAAACCTCTTTAAATAAAACTAGTGAAAATTGATTCTGTCTTGTTTCCTGGCATATCAATTTAAATTCAGTTATTGAGCCAAATTCTTGAAAATGAACAGATGCTTCAAGGAAAAGTAAAATAAATGTTTACCTCTAGAAGTTCTCAGGCATCTTAGAATGGCAGCCTTAAAAGAATAAACAACTCTTAATTTCTGTAGCTTCAAATGCATTTAGCTTATTATATAATGTCTAAATTTAAATGGTCTCATCTTGTGTTTCTTCAAGTGTTTACCGTCAGTTTTCAGAATATTTAATAACAGTCTGTACTGCATATATCTAAATTATGCTGCATCTAAGAAACAATTTGTATTGGAAAAGATGAAAAAATAAATATCTATTGACAGAAGTATCACAGATACAGGTTTGCCTGATAGACTTTAGAAATACTGTGTGTTACCATAGGAAACTGCAACAGAAAACAGTTGGGTTTTAATCTATTTTTACTGACCTTTTAGGATTTTAAAATCAAGACAGTGCATGAAAGAAGCCAAAGTCTCTTGGTGTGTCACACAATTGCAGAGGTTGTGGAACTTGTTTCAGATTACTGTGGCTTTGAACCTATTTTCCTTCTAATCCACAGAGGAACTTATATTTAATTTCAATGGGAAGAAAATAAATCAACCCTTTCTGAATGATGCAATTGAAATTCAGTAGGACAGAATGCCTTTTCTTCTTTTTTTTTATTTTTAATATATATTGAACTATATTTATATATTAATGAACTACTTATTATGTACAGAAGATGGAAGCAATGCTTTTACAGAAAAACAAGTCATAGCTGTAAATCATCATTGCCTAAATTCTAGCTGTTTCCCATACATACATTTGTATTTATCAAATTACAGTTACTGCATTTTTTAACAGAGTACTCATTGCTAAAAATCCAGAATTCCATTCGTAAGAGGATTTTGTTACTTTCCCGCTTGATTTCAGTCCATTTGACTTGGAATTGAATTATTTTCAAAATTTTCAAAGAAACAATGACCTCAGTTTTCAGCAGCCTCAAGTGGAGGTTTTTTGTAACTTGATTTGTCTCATAACCAAATCTGTCAATGTATTAAATATCTAATGCTGTGGGTGAGTGAAGACAGTCAATTGTATTCAGGATGAAAGGCAATGAGCGCAAATTTAAATGTAAGAAATTCTACTTTAACACAAGAAATTTATTTTTCTTGTAAATTTTTTTAAAATAATTGCTTGTAGAGCTTGCAGAGATTCCATTTTTGGTGATATCCAAACCTTGACCAGAGTAGTTATAAAAACATGCTCTAGCTGACAGTTTTATTAGGAAAGATTGTCTAACCATCCACAGATGTCCCTTCTAACTTCAACAGTTCTACAGTTTAAGACTAATTCTTTGGCTCTACAAGTGAACTGTGAAGTTTTCTCAGTTGAAAAGATGTCTAATCTTGTTTTAAATACTACAAGATCTCACCTCAACCTCGGAAAGTTCTCATTTGGTTAGTCTCACTCTTATTAATAAAAACCATACTTCATTCTCAACATACATGTATGTAACTTTAACTTCTAAGTACTTGGTACTGTAACTTTTATCAAGATATATTAAAGTATGTTAACTACTATTACCATAACTTTCAATGGCATCCTGGTGTCAGTATAGGTTTCATGAAAAGCGAAGGAAGTGCTCTCAACTAGTGATACAGTCCCATCAATTGTCCCATGAAAGACATAAAAAACATTAACCTTTGTACACACAGAATATGAGCACACATGAAGAATACAGCCTTGTATGCCAAAATGTTCCGCAAGAAAATATTTTGCATTCTAGTGAGTCAATGGATAGCAGCTTCTCCATGTTTTTGTTGTGTAATATACACTGAACCAAGAGGACAACTGAGTTACTCATCTCCGAATTTTTCCAAAATTAGGCTACCAAACTGCTGCAGTGGTTAGTTTGGGAACCACAATATAAACTGGTGCCCTAATCTCCATTAGATTTTGAATTCTCAGAGTTAAAAGCAATGTGCACTCTACCTCAATTCTACTCTCATGTTCCCTAAAATGCTTTACTTCCCTAAATGGTAAGAAATACATCAGTGAAATGGAGGAAGTTATGGTTTTTGCAGACTTTATGTTCCTAAAGCAAATCACAACCATTAATAAAAGATTTGCATTTACCTTATAATGGAGATGCACGTAAACTATAGCCTTGCAACCAAACAACTGACTAATGACATTTTGAATTTCTTTCCCAAACACAGGTGTTACACACTGTTTTTGTGAATGTTAGCTCCCTTTTTCTAGTGGTACATCTTTAATTTTTTTTTAAAGTTCATTATAAACTGACAAATTCATTTTCCACGTTCTATTACTATACAGAAATAAGGTAAATTGGAAGAACACTCTGTGTTGATCAGCACTTGGCTTTAACCTCTAGGGAGCTATACTAACTAAGCAATCTTTATTAAGAGTGCTTATAAAGCTTTATTTCTTCAAATGACTGTAAAAACATTAATGAGCCAGTAGAATAGTAGTTTAGACAGCAACTCAAGCCAAAGTTTTTTGGTTTTGGTTTTTGTTTTTTTTAAGAAATGAAAACCTCGAATTCCATAGACAACAATTTTAGAAATTCAGAATGAATCAGAAAAGCTTTTTGTAATGAGAATGAAAGATCACAAAATGCCAAAGAAAGTTGTACTTTCTACTAGTATAAATTCTTGTTACGATATTTCAGCTTAGAAATCAGTACAGCTTCAGAAAAGCTATATTTATGTACTCAACAGCTGAAAAACTTGCTTTACTTGCTGTATTTTCTTTTTTTTTTTTCCCTTTCCTGTCAGTCTCACATGACTTCTCACTAAATATTTTTGTCCTGCTTTGGCATTTAGTTGTGATACCATGAAAGAAATACAGATAAGAAGTTAATTTGTTAAGGATGAGAGACTCTCCTAATTGGAAAGAAATAGTCCAACAGAACAATATTTTGTTGACATAGGTTTAATACCTGACTAGTTTGATAAGGTAAAAAAGATTCCAGTACAATCTAAAAGCTGCCAAAATGTAAGTTTCACAAAGGATATGGTTGAACTCAGCTGCAGTCTATGAGATTCGATTTTTAATTTCAAAACTACAATTACCCTTTACCACATCAGTTACAATAGACTATAATCCATTGAAATGCTTAAGTATTTTTATGCTATAAAATGTATTTGCCTTCAAAAATAGGTCTTTTGCCCTGCAGAGCTTTCACTGTGTCCTTATAATATGCCATTACAGTTATAGCCAAATAGAACAGGTCAATTAAAACAAATAAACAGCTCTTTTTTTGTTTGGTTTCTTTTTTTTTTAGTCAAGTACTTCTTTTTATCTTTACCAAAATTGTCCAAAGAACTGTTAAAACAGTGCAGATCAGAAGTTAAATTGCATGAATTATGGAAGTTAATATAGAAATTAAAAGTTTGAATTATTACACATGTTCACATTTGTGTGTGAAAGGAGAAGAAACCAAAAGAAAGTAGTAACATGACAAAGCGCTAGCATACCTGGGAGAATGCCAAGGACTTGTGGCTGTCCCCTTGCTGGTAGTGTTCAAGTGCTCAAGACCAGGTTAGATGGGGCTTGAATCATCCTCATCTTGCAGACCATGGCAGGGGTTTGGAGCTGATAAGTTTAAGGTCCTTTCCAACCCAAACCATTCTGTGTTTCTGTGATTCTATGAGATACAAGTTACAGTTCCACATCAAAAGAGTAAGCAGCAACACCAGATTAAATTATTACATCTTCATTCTTACTATGGCTATTTCTTTGTACTTCCCTACCATAGCCCATCATAGCTGAAATGAGGGAGAGGAACAGAAGAGAAGCAGTAATTGATTCCAAAAGGTCTAATCTTTTTATACGTTATGAAATAAATAATAGTTTTATTTTTCCAAGTGACTGACTGAAAAATAAGACTTCTTTTCTGAAACTGCTTCCAGTTGATCTTTTTTTAATGTGTTTTAGTCAATTTAACTTTGCACAGCCTATTGCATTGTGGAGAATACCTGTGGAACTGGGATCCGATTATACAGTCTTCTAATTTTCCACCAGTATGGAATTCTCTCATACTCTTAGTTCTTAAATAGCTTTATACATGAAGAGTTATTGATGGATCAGCTGTATATTTGTAAAGTTTATCTCTAAGTTTCTTTTCAGGCCTGCCTTTTAATTAGAAATAGATCAGAATTTTACAATGTTACATTATTGAAAATTAAATTATTTTGAAAATCTATTATACAAAAGCCAATAAATTAAGTAATAACAGTATTTTAAGTACCTCTTTATTTTGGGAATAGAAGGAAAAAATAAACCAATGTACAAGATCTGAGTATAATTTTTTAAGAATATATCTTTTGATAACAAACCAAGCTTTCCTATAATAAAGTAAGAAAACTCAAGACATTCTGGGGGCAAAAATGCCAGGAGACCTCCATGGATGGACAAGGAGCTGGTGAGGAAAAAGAATCATAGAATCATAGAACATTTAGGGTTGGAAAGGACCTTAAGATCCTGTAGTTCCAATACCCCTTCCATAAGCAGGGACACCTCACACTAAAAGTGGTGGGTCGTAGTAGTGGGGGACTCTACTTTGAAAGGGAAGAAGGCACACATATGTAGGCCTGACCTGGTCTCAAGGGAAGGGTGCTGCCTACCTGGGCATGGATCAGGGATGTTGCAGAGAGGCTGCCTGCTCTGGTAAATCCCATGGACTATTACCCACTTCTAGTGATACATGTGAGTGCTAGGGATATAGATAGTAGTAGCCTGGTGGACATAAAGAAGGACTACAGAGCCCTGGGAGAGGTGGTTAGGGGCTCTGGAGCTCAGATTGTTTTTTCAAGCATTCTCCAGGATACAGGGGAGGACCTTAAAAAAGCCAGGAGCATTGGACAGGCTAATAATTGGTTACAAGAGTGGTGTCATAGTCAAGGGTTTGGGTACCTTGAACACAGGACCTGAGTTTGTAGGTCAGGTCTACTGGGGGCTGGTGGACCTGCTCTGATAAATAAGGGGAAGAATGAGTTTGGTAGGAGGCTTTCCAGACTGGTCAAGGATGCTTTAAACTAGATGTGTTGGGGGAGAAGGGTGTTGTTCCATCCCAACACACCCAGTCAGTTGCCACCACCTATAATAAATGCTTGGAGCAAGGCAGCGAAATTACAGCTGCTCCAACCAATGAGCTGGCCTCATTTGGAGCTTGGATCAGGTGTCTCTATACAAATGCCCATAGCATGAGAAACAAACAAGAGCAATTAGAGATGTGTGCCCATCTGCAGGGGTATGATATAATAGGCATAGCAGAAACATGGTGGGATGGCTCCTATGACTGCAGTGTTGGAATGGAAGGTTTCAGGCTTTTTAGGAAAGACAGGCACTGGAGGCTGGGCTGGGGAGTTGCCCTTTATGTTAGGGATAGGCTGGAGACTATGGAACTCTCTGGGGACAGGTGAGCAGTTAACAAAGAGTTTGTGGGTTAGGGTTAAAGGGAGAACACCAATGGGAGACATAACTGTGGGGATCTGTTACAGACCGCCTGATCAAGAGGACTGCGTGGATGAAGCGCTCCACAGAGAAATAGGAAAAACCTCACGCTCGCAGGCCCTTGTTCTCATGGGGGACTTCAACCACCCAGACATCTGTTGGAGCGATGGCCCGGCCCAGCACAAGTGATCCAGGAGGTTCCTCAATTGAGTGGAAGACAACTTCCTTGTGCAAGTAATAGAGGAGCTGACAAGTAGAGGTGCCCTGCTTGACCTCATCACCAACAGGGAAGGGCTGGTTGGAAATGTGACACTCCAGGGCAAAGAGGAGATTCAGAGCAGCCCTGCGAAGAAGGACTTTGGGGTAGTGATGGATGAGAAAATGAACATGAACTGACAGTGTGCACTTGCAGCCCAAAAAGCCAACTGTATCCTGGGCTGCATTAAAAAGGAGCATGACCAGCAGATTGAAGGAGGTGATCCTGCCCCTCTACTCTGCTCTCGTGAGACCTCACCTGGAGTACTGTGTGCAGTTCTGGTGTCCTCGACATACTAAGGACATGGAGCTATTGGAACATGTCCAGAGGAGGGCCACGAAGACAGGCTGAGGGAGTTGGGGCTGTTCATCCTGGGGAAGAGAAGGCTGCGTGGAGACCTCCTAGCAGCCTTCCAGTATCTGAAGGGGCCTATAGGGATGCCAGAGAAGGGCTCTTAGTTAGGGGCTATAGTGTTAGGACAAGGGGTAATGGGTTTAAACTTAAACAAGTGACGTTTAGATGAGCTCTTAGGCAGAAGTTCTCAGGCAGAAGTTCTCCCCTGCTAGGGTAGTGAGGCCCTGGAACAGGTTGCCCAGAGAAGCTGTGGCTGCCGCATCCCTGGGAATGTTCAAGACCAGGTTGGACGAGGCTTGGTGCAGCCTGGTCTAGTGGAAGGTTTCCCTGCCCATGGCAGAGGTTTTGGAACTGGATGATCTTAAGGCCCTCCCAACCCTAACCATTCTGTGATTTTATGATCTGTGAGATAGGTGTCCATGCATAAGCACCTAACTTTTACATCATTAGCTGATGAGTACACCTTTTAAAATGCAGGAACTTGTTTGCAGATATGTCTGAAAGGATAATTCACATAATTCATGAAAATTATATTTGGGAGAGGAATAAGATAAATTAATAACTTCAGTAGTAAAAAAGAGTGATCCATTCTGTGAATAATGAACAAGAAAAATTAATTTAGCATATCCTACTGAACAAGCTGAATGAATAGGCAAGAATGTGCTTTGTATTGGACATGTAAGATACACAGGATGGAGTAATTCAACTACTGGAAAGGCTTTCCATACATGTTACAAAATGTGGCACTACATGTTTCAAAGCTGACATTTGTTTTCGCAACATAGTTGTTTATCAATGTGCTACAGTTTTGATGCATAATAAAATTCCTGATTTAGTTCACTGAAGTCATTCTGAAGACCTGTGAAAGTGATGAAATGAGCACTTGCTCATCAACACAGAGTCAGACAACAGCTGCAGAAACCAAATCTCAATAGATTGCAGGATTCAGAATTGATTGCTAGTGTTATGATTTATTCTGGTCCTAATGGAAAAAGCCTCACTGAGTGGAGTGAAGGGACTTTTATTTCCCAGAAATCCAGACTTAGAACTTACCAATTAATTGAATATTATTTTTTATTCCAAAAAAACAATTTTTGTCCTGGCCCAATGCTTCACTCAATTACACAATTTAAAGTAATTTTTTTCCAAAGGGCTATAGTCATAAACAGATTAACTTTCTTTCAGAGATGAAAAGTTTATACTGCATTGATCTGAGAATTGCAGTAATAAGGAGGAAGAAGTGGAATTATTATACTCATCATATCCCTGGAGCAGGGACTGATTACCCAAGGCTGGGATGAAACAGGATTCTGTGCCATCAGCAGGAAATGCAGAAACCCTGGAGAGGCTGGGCAGTGGCAGTGCCCAAGGACCTTACACAGGTAGGGAGATAAATCCCTGCAGAGGAGAATTCAAAACACCCAAATTAAGTTACTGCTCTATATTACCAGGCAGAAAATCAGTGCCTTCTTACGCACTGCACAAGAGCTTAGAGAAGACTCACCCACAGTGTCCAACATCAACCAACTATTAAAATTCAAGTCTCAATATCTCAGTACAAAGTACAGGATGAGAAGAAGTATTTATCCCAGGCTCATTTCCTAAATCTCAATTAAAGAGTGCTGCTGGTGGTACAGTTAGTGTCTTTATGGGACTCAGCTGCAGACGTCTCCACTCCAGAGGTACCAGTGAGTGAGGCATTGGGGAACTGTGAGAAAGCACTTCCCAAAGCATGTTTTTGGTGGGACTGAGAGATGAGGTGATGCTATAGAAGACTCTCAGGTTCTGTATGGAAGTCCAAGTGGACATTCTGTAAGAAATGCCGAGTTGATTTGTGTCAGTATTGCACAGGATATCGGGCTGATTCATGTCAAAATTGTAATAATCCTCATGATAACGTGTAACCAATGTGAACATTGTGTTGTGTGTGGATCAGAGATCCCTTGTGAGCACTGTAAAGTGTGGTTTAAATGATTTTGCTTGTAGTGATGAAGATAGTCCAATGTAAAATGAAAATAATTTTTTGCATTAATTGTAAAAGGGAAAAATCATTAGTTTGCTGTATGTGGTTAACTTAAGGGAAAATTTTGTAAGAAACTAGAAACTGCTGTGTAATCGTTAACCTAACCACAAGAAGAAAACAATAGACAGCTTAGTTTCAACAAAAGGAAGCGACCATATAAGGAGAAAAACCTGAGCTAGCCGCTTCTTGCTTTTGTGTACCCCGTTGTGCAAGATTCTACCCCAAGACGAGACCCCAAGTAACCACCTAGCAAAGATGAATTGGTCAAGAAGATGATCTGATAGAAGAGCTAAAGGGGATAAAAAGAGGCCTCCCTTGGGTCTCAGTGTGTGTTCTGGTGGAGCGGAGACTCCCCATGCACAAAGCGCTGTTTGCCTATGGCCTTTCCATCTTAATCATTTGTAAAATTAATAAATTAATTTTTAAGCAATTAAGATTGACTTCTCACATTTATAACAATCCCTGTTTGGTGCAATTGGGTTGAAATGGAAATTCTGCATGAGGTGGAATTTTGAAATTGACAGAGAGCCTCAGGACCTGTCTTTCTACTAGTTCTAGGAAACCCTTGGTCTGCTTCAGAGTCTGCTTCAGACTCTAGGGATTTCCTTGGCTCAAAAGTATTGACTTAACTGTCTTTTCATGATCTTATACAATCTTAAAATCATAGAATGGCTAGGGTTGGAAAAAATCATGTAGTGCCAATCCTTCTGCCATGGGCAAGGTGGCCTCACCCTAGACCATGTCACCTTCAAGAATATAGTCTTATCCTTAGATTATAAATGGCATAAGATTTCTTAGTATGTAAGAAAATCTGTAAACTGAAAAAATCTCATTCACACTCTCCTTCCTTGCCTAAACATAAAACCAAACCAATCAATCAACCAAATAAAAAAAGTAGTGTTTGTTACTTTTTAACTTCTTCAATTTTAGCTCTGGTTATATTTACCTGTAGGGCTGCGGTGAATTGGCCCTGGCTGGAGGCACCAAAGCTGCTCTATTGCTCCCCTCATCAGCTAGAAAAGGGAGAGAAAATAATATAAAAGGCTTATGGGTCAAGACAAAGAAACTGGGAGATCATTCAACAATTAATGTCATAGTCAAAACAGTTGTGACTTGGGGAAGTTAGTTTAACTTATCATGAATGAAGTCAGAGTAAGATAATGAGAAATACAACCAAATTTTAAAAGCACTTTCCCCCACCCTTCCCTTCTTTTGTGCTCAGCATCACTCCTGAATTCTCCACATCCTTCCCTTCAGCAGTGCAGGGGGACAGGAATGGGGGTTCTGATCAGTTCATCACACTTCTCTGCTGCTCCTTCCTCCCCAGGGAGGCTTCAGGGCGATATCTGCTCCATCATGGTCTGCATTATGGGTTACAGGAAAATCTCTGTTCCTGTGCCTGAAGCAAATCTTCCCTTCTTTCTTCACTGACCCTGGGCCCTGCAGAGCTGTTTCTCTCACATATTCTCACTTCACTCTCAGGCAACAGTTACCATAATGCAGTTTCCCACCCCACACCCCCCAGCTGTGTTCTCCCAGGGGTGCTGCTCCCATCAGTGATGGGCTGCACTTTGGCCAGCATCTTGGAGCCACCTGCATTGGCTCTGTTGGACATAGGAGATGCTTCTAGCAGCTTCTCGCCGAAGCCACCCCTGTAGCCTCCCCAATACCTAAGCCATGTTATGCAAACCCAATAAAAGGCCCCTGAAAGTGGAATCAGGGAAAAAAGTACACAGGAATAAGGTCCTCTTTGAGAATAGTAAGGGGAAAACAAGGTCAACAATAAGGAGACTAGGGGTTGTGCAACAACTGTAAGAGATGCAGATGCTGCATAAATTAAAGCCACATCTCTACAGTCAGCTCTGTAGAACATTGATGCTTCCTTGGTGCAACGTCCTGGCTTGGAGACAGTTCATACTGAGAGGAATTAATTCAGAATGGCTGTGAAGAATGCTTCAGGTTGTGGCCATACACATGAATCGCTTAAAAAATTTACACTAATTGCATTTCGAAACTTGGGAACTTTTTTTCTTTTCAGTTGTTTTCTTTCACACTTCATGACAGATATATCCTGAAGCCTGTCTTTGTCAAAGTTTAATAACAAAACAGTAAAGAAGTATGTCATTCCCCATATTCAGAGCTGAGGGGCCAGATATATCACATTTCTTCTGGGCTCAGAGTGTTGATTTGGAGTAGGTGGCTGTACAAATGTTAGAAGATCTATGAGTGATTTGGGAAGCCAGTAATTTATTGAACTGGTGGTTTAGGTACAGGAAACAGTTACACTGCATGCATGACAAGTAGGATACCACTGAGCTTTTTGAGGCAACACATGCACAAATTAATGAGAAAATTGTAGTTGCTTGGAAAGAATCATGGCATCGTAGAATCCCAAGCTGGTTTGGGTTGGAAAGGACCTTAAAGCTCATCCACCTCCAACCCCCTACCACAGGCAGGGACACCTTCCACTAGATCAGGTTGCTCCAAGCCCCATCCAACCTTGCCTTGAGCATTGCCAGGGATGGGGCAGCCACAGCTTCTTTGAGCAACCTGTGCCAGCACCTCACCACCTTCAGAGTGAAGAAGTTTTCGCTAGTATCTAATATAAATCTCCCCTCTTTCAGTTTAAAAAAGAATGATTACACTGGAACCTAATGTGAGAGATGCTGAACTGGTTAGTGTCAACAGGCTAATGCTTTCTGGTTTTGGTTATTTTTTGTCTGCACCTTTAAGGCATATCTGGTTTCCTCAGACTGATCTGTCTGCACTGGCTGTTGTTTGTTAGGATTTTTTTCCTCTTTTTCAGAGGTTTAAAAGTGTTATCCAAATAATTTTAAGAGGAAAGTAACTTTCCCAGGAATAGGTAGGATAAAAAGGTTACTACTCTTTTCCTGGGAAGACTAATGACCGCAGATATAGTGAATATGTTTTAAATCACAGCATTCTCACAGCAAAGATAGAAAGCTATAAAATTTATAAAATCATAACCTTTATTAACAAAATTCTCTTTATTGGACTAGAGGACAAAGTGTGGAGGAATTAGCAGCATTTTAAAAAAGTGTACTGCTCAATGTGTCAAGAGCTACTTGTCATGCTTCTTTTTAAATGAACATCCATTTTTTTCACTCTTCCTATGTGTAAGTGCAGATTATTTTCCTGGATTGAAGGAATCTTACCTGTTCAGTTGCTTTACAGGAGATTTTCATCCTGACGGTGCCCTATAAACCTCAATGTCCTTCATTTTCATCTGGGCAAATGACTCTAATGTGAGGTTCCTGCTTTTTGCAGAAATGCAGCACCAGAACACACGCTTGTGAAAGCCTAGTGTTAGTAGCAGAGTTCAGGCAGGTCTCTGAGGGTCATAAGTGTTCAGTGAGGGGAAAGCAGTAGGAAATGGATGAGTTGATGAACTTCTGGAAACTCCAATGGCTAATTATTTCAAATGATGTCCTTCTTATAGGCTAATACTGGTGGAAGTTAAGCAAAATTAATTAGCATGCACTTTGGCAGTCTGCTCAGTTCAATTATTTTGCTGCACTCTGTTATGGCAGAGTATTCAGGTAGTAACAATGACGAAAATGCCTTGTAAAAGCGCTTGCTTGGCTGAAGAGCTCCATACCATGAATGACTGCTTTTGTGCCTTTGCTGCGGAGTGGTGTATGTTTTTTATGTAACCTGATCAGACTTTGTTGCTAGAGCTGCAGCCAGACACCTAACTGTCATGGGAAACTAGGGAGTTAAATAATAGTGTGGTATATGATCAGTAATCTTACTTGATTGAAACAGTTGAAAGAAGCAAAATAAAAAAAGAAAAAAAAAACAACAACAAAAAAAACCAACCCACAGTATTTTGTGTGTTGTAGTCTTAAACTAAATGGAAGAAAATGGTGGTGTTTTAATGGTGCAGTACTCCATTTAAAGTTTCAGGAGATACAGTTAGCATTTTGCACCACTCAGAAGGATCACTTTTTTGGTGAAAAAGAAGAGACTACATGTGTATACGTGGATGTACAACTTAGAGTGGAGTGCAGCTAACATGGTTTTAGAAAGATATGACCAATGTGAATCTCAGCTGTGATTTCCTCCACTCCCACCCTCCTACTGCCCATGATATAAACTGATATCCATCTTTGGATATTGTTTTCTCAGGAGGGTGAGAATCCAGACCAACTGGTTTTCCTGCAAGTCTTAGAAAATAAAAAAAAACACTTGCATTTTTCTTTTGCCTGTAAACACCAGAAAGAGAATAGTTCTCAATGGTTTATATATTACATATGATTGTAGTTTAGTAGGAAAAACTTAAAATTAGATGATTATTGGTTCTTATCCATTTTCTTACTGGTCATATGATGTTATATTGAGATGTTATATTGAGCTGAGTTCCTGATTTCATTTTTACTGATGTAAATCAAAACCCTTGACATTTTCAGACAGACACTCATAAGGTCAGAGGGGCACTTGAAGACTCTTCAGGCAGGCTGTTTCTATGTTACATCTCTTCTCAGGGCAGGCAATGTTCTCATATGCCAATTATGAATGCTGACAATCACCAGCACACATCTATTCAGGCCAAAAAGACTGCAGAATTTTTAAAAAACCTGGTCAGCTGTAAACATTGCCTCGCAGAATAGACACTACCATGCTTTGGGTTGCAGAGATTCAGTGTTTACACTGAAGTGTCCTTATTTAACCTCTTTCTCTTCTAGTGAGAAATGTAGAATTTTTTTATTTATAAGAATGTCTTGATCATCCAAGCTGAAGGGCAAAACTTTTTTCCTTGCTGATCTCCAAAACAAAGTAAAAAAGAAAAGTTAGGCAACATGCCTGCATGCAAGATTGAGGGCAGAGTGCCAAATGATGTTAAGATAAAGCTCTTCTGTGTTGTACAGAAGTAACAATGGCATGAAGGAAGTTAAAACTTGTAGGTATAGTGTTATAACCCTTCAGAGATGAGAATCCTACATATTTAGGGGATGACTTGGATAAGAGCATAGATGGTAGAGAAAAGATATTCACCACTGCATGGATCTGCCTTTGCTATCACCATGGTTTGCAGCCATGAACAATGAAAATTGTCTAACACAACTTTCATGCTCAAAGATCCTCAGGAAAGGAACAAAAAATCTGTCAAAGAAGGGATCTCATCACTTACCAAATCTGGCCATTTGCACAGCTCTAATGCTGAGGCAGGACATTACTTGAATAAACTTTGCAACTGCACTTAGAAGAGCTGACAGTAGTAAAGGCAACAAAATATTAAAGTACAACAACAGATATGAATACAAAGCTTGCTCTATATTGTATTTGCTGCCTTGTGTTTGCTATGCAACATGTCTCTTGCTGGTCCATGTCTGAGTGAAGTACCCACTCACCCCAGGATTTTTGCTTGGTGGCAGATGTCTCAGGACTTCTGCTCTTACCTCTGAAATTATCAGACAAACAATAAATAATGTGACCAGCTCTTCCTGACAAGCAATGAGTAGTCATGAAAGTTATGCATTTGTGAAAAGTGAGGAATATAATTGAAGGTAAATCTGACATTTTTTATTACCACTTGAAACTTTACAAGAGCGAGGCAGGCAAGGCTGTATCTTTGGACAGCAGGGCTTCAAATCTAAACTTAGTGTATTTATGAGGTGGACATTTATTTAGGAAATTTTTTTCTTATGCTCTAAGAAATTTCTTAATTCTAATATGGTGTTCCAAATTTTTTTTATGATAAAATATTTTTTCAAAGTCCTGTCAGTGAAAATATATTTCCTTTCTGCTCTACAGAGCCCCATGTTGTGGAGCTACCTGGTGGTGCGCCACGAGCCCTACCAACTCAACGCATAGCAACTAAAAGGATTTATCTTGGAATATTTCCCATTAAGTCTCATTTTCTCCCACAATCCCTTCACATTTTGAGTTTGTGCCTCAACAACCAGAATGTATTTTACTTTCCTTCACATTCACATTCCTTTTCCATTTGGCGTCTACTATAAATTTATTGTCCTTCTCTTCCTTTAACAAAACACATTAGGAAAACCTCTGGAAAAATTAGTAAAACTTGTAGAGAACTGTATAAACTTATAAGCTTCAATGAGGAAAAATTTTTTTTCCTTCTGAGAAAATAATATCCTCTGAGATGGCAGGCTGTTTTGACACTGGGTTGATCAGTAACCTTACTCTAATCTAACAATCTAAAAAGCCTCACTGATTAAAACCTGGTTCCTCCTATTTTTTATTTGGAACTGGCAAATGTCTCTTATTCAGTCTTTGCAATGGAGCTATTGAAAGCATAAATACCCTTGTAAAGAACATGCTTGCAAATTTCCTTTGGGTCAAAAAGATTAATTTGTTCTATTAATTAGGATTCAGGCCACTGAGATTTAAATGCAACTTGTATAATGCTAAGCAAAATAGTCTACCAGGGCCTAATATCTACTGTTCTACTTGATCAAACGCAACACAGGTGCCACTGGACCTCTTGGAACTACATAATATACTTCTATACTTAGATGTCCCAGTTTCTCCTTCATTTGCGTTTCCTCAGACTTTTAAATTACAGTATTTGCTATCAAATCTCCCATGCAGAGAGAAAGTCTGAAAGAAATTAGCTCTCTTCAGCCCAGTGCTTTTTCCTTTTTTTTTCTTTTTTCCCCTCCTTCTTATGATCTAAACCTCAAATTAACTTCAGGGAGAACTGATAAGCTGTAGTGTGGTTTTATTTGTACCAGAAATGAAGGGTCAGGTTTTGCCACTCTTATTCACAGCAAGAGGTAGTTTAACACCCCTGTAATAATAAGGGACATTTGAGAGTGTTTGAGGTGTTACTGAGAGCAAGTGTCAGAGGATCTGGTTCTTAAAATATACTTTTAAACTAGTTCATTTCAAAAAGCATAACCAATAGATATGAAACAGTGCTAGGGTATTGTATATTTATTTTTAGAACAGAATAGTAGCTGGATCTTTTTTAAAGAAGATTGAAAGGGAAGGCAAATCACATGTTTGAATGGAAAATCTTAATATCAAACCAATGTAATTTTAAAATGAAGCAGTGGAACCATTGTTTAACTGAGTAAGCTTACTTTTATCCCGTATCAATCATTTCTGAAAAGAGCTAAAGTTGAAGAAATATAAAAAATATTATTCATTAATAGTTTTCTTCAAAACCATAAACTTCTATGCAGCAGCCCAGTAATTAATATTAATTGTACATTAAATGTAGTTGTGGCAACCACCAACAACCATGTTGCTAGTAAGCAAGATGCAAAGGGGGGGAGGCAATAATTTTTCAAATAGCAAATAAGAATAAGCAGTGTATGCAATTTTCTCAGTCACTAAAAATGTTTGTTCAAAATGTGCAATCAAGTAAGAAGCTGACATATTTGTGTGACAAATTCCTATGATGGATGCATCATTCCCTTAACAGGAGAAAGGTCAACAGGTACCTAGACATGAAATAACATCATTATCATAAAACACATATGTACAATAACTTTCAGGAGACATTATTTAAAGAAGTATACTATAAAACTACAATGTATGATCCTAGTTAAACAGATGAGTTATTGAAACCTTTTAGAAAACATTTTTTTCCAAAAATAAGTGAGATAGATAACCTTGTTAAGAACACTGACGAGTTTTGCAAGTATAATAAAATGTGAAACAAGTGCTATGTTTCTTATTCATGATTTGAACTTTCAGCTGTAGGCAAGCATTCTCTGTGTAACAAAATGAAGAAATTGAATTGCAAATAAATTAGACTTATACAAAAACTGATCAATGCTGGAGATGACAACACTCAAGTATTCCATTGGACTACATGTCCTGGGTTCAGCAGTAGCAGTCATTTTTCTCCTTCTTAGTAGCTGGTGCAGTGCTGTCATTTTGACTTTCAGCCTGGGAACAGCACTGATAACATCGATGTTTTTAGTTACTGCTAAGTAGTGTTTGTTCTGACCAAGGGCTTTCTGAGTCTCATGCTCTGCCAGAGAGGGGGAGAATCGGGGAGGAAGCAGAGAGAGGACACCTGACCCAGACTAGCCAAAGAGGCATTTCATAACACAATATGTAATGCCCAGGATGTAGAACTGGGGTCAGTTACCTGGAAAGGCTAGGTCACTGCTTGTCGGGTTAGGTATTGATCAGAGGTAGGAGCAGTTGTATTCTCTTCCCTTGTTCATTCCCTTATCATTGTTATTATTGCTGGTAGCAGTAGTGATTTGTGTTATACCTTAGTTACTGGACTTCTCTTATCTCAACCTGTGGGAGTCACATTCTTTCAATTCTCCTTCCCGTCCCTTCAGGAGCAGGGGGAGCAAAAAGTGGGGGGAGTGAGTGAGTGACTGTGTGGCTCTGAGTTCCCAATTGGACTTAAACCATGACATCACATTAACTTCTGAAAAGCCCACATCCCATAGTCACAAGCTGTTTTCCCTTACCATGCTGTGAGCATTTTTTGCTAGTGAAAACATTGCATCAAAGTACACTTTTAATAAAAATATTATCTCTTTAAACATTAAATAAATTAATTTTAAAGAATGTATTTATTGTTTAAAACACAAACCAAAACCCAAGCATGTATGTTTGTGCACAGGAACAGACTTCTGCAGTTCAGTTCATGTTTCATCAGTTTAGCATGGTGAAACTCAGCAGCTGTGCTCTAACTTCTATGAATTAAGGGAAGCATGGTCGCTGGAAGTGTACTCTGTTTCTATATCTCCTCAGACATAACAGCCAACATACCGCTTACCATGGAGACAGAGACAACAGTAATACATCCCAGTACTCTAAGGTTTTTTGTTAGAGCTGTGCATGTCTGCAAAACCACAAAGAAATTATTATGTTGTTCATCCTAAAAACAGACAGAAAAGTAGAATGAGACAAAAAAGAAGTGTATGGGAAGCAAAGAAGTTGTTGGAGAAGCACTCTTGTTTTGACTCTGCTCCTTGCCTCCTAGTATGAGAAAGCTTTTTATTATTTTCCTTCAGTTCTTTGGAAAAAAAAAAAAAA
>NDXB01003068.1:0-15303 GCA_002631895.1 Agapornis roseicollis
AGACAGGCTGAGAGAGTTGGGACTGTTTAGCCTGGGGAAGAGAAGGCTGCATGGAGACCTCATGGCAGCCTTCCAAGATCTGAAGGGGGCCTATAGGATGCTGGGGAGGGACTCTTCATTAGGGACTGTAGTGACAGGACAAGGGGTAACGGGTTCAAACTTAAACAGGAGAGGTTTAGATTGGATCTAAGGAAGAAATTCTTCCCTGTTAGGGTGGTGAGATGCTGGAATGGGTTGCCCAGGGAAGCTGTGAGTACTCCATCCCTGGCATTGTTCAAGGCCAGACTGGATGAAGCATTGGGTGACATGGTTTAGTGTGAGGTGTCCCTGCCCATGGCAGGGGGGTTGGAACTAGACGATCTTAAGGTCCCTTCCAGCCCTAACTATTCTATGATTCTATCATTCTGTAGGTAGATGCAAGGAACAGCTTCACAGCTTGACAACTGTTGTCAATTTGCAGAAGCCTCTAAAATTAAAATGGAAATGAACACTTCTTACAAGGTCAAGAAACCACATACTGCCTCTAAGAGGGAGACAGTACAGAAATCTCTCATGATACTCAAGTGTTAAGTTTTGAACCATAACAAATTGATACTTTTAATTTACCAGATGAAGTGATCTAAGTAAACAGAAGCAATCCTGTTTCTAGAAGAGGATACTGTGCAGCAAGGCTGTCAACTCCCATACCCTGAAGTATTTGTAGAAAGTGATCTACTTTTCCCTAGTGAGGGTTACAGGTGGAATTCTAGTAACAGACTAGGGCTACAAGTAATATCTGCCTTTAGGCTTCTGTAAGCACAATGGCAGCAATAGGATGTTCAGACACCTGCGACATGTAATCAGATGCTTCCATTGCTATCACTGTACTACCATTATTGGCAAGGAACCACCTACCTCCTGGCTATCTACTGAAATCCAATGGCTGTGGTTTCCTGTCAGTTGTGAGAATCTAAGCAACACAGGGAAGAAGAAAGTACTGCACAGTTAAAGACTACTATGACTAGAAGAAGAATTAACATCCTGGCAATTAGTCACAGATGTTTGCCAGTTTGACCCAAAAGTCCCAAGAGAAATACTAAATATTTAACAACTCTGAAAACTCCACAGCATTAATTCAAGTATACTTTCAGTGGTATCATTAAGACCAAAAGCACTCCAAACATAGACACTAGGTAGAGATATAATCTGAATGACTGAGACCTACTCCATACTTATATCATGACAGACACTTATCTTACAAACTGGGTCCCCAGAAAGACTCTGGATTCCTTGATCAGAATGCTGTTACTTCTCCACTTTCATGAAAAATCACCACCTAGCAACTTAACATAATTTAAATAGAACTGTCTTGGAAAAAAACACCTTTCTACCATCACTTCCCGCATTTATGTGTATCTGATTCTGAACATTTGAGGAAGGTTCTACTTGAACCTCTTATACAAATGCCAAAAACCAAGGAGAAAGTCATGGTATTATTTTCTACAGACCACACCAGAGTGCCACATATTTTAGTTAGAGCCATTTGTTGAAACAGAGGATGCCTTTGGAGATCGACTGTTTTCTAAACTTGCTTTTGGGCAAGAACATTAAATAAAGGTCTCTAGCATCTTGAGAAGGTATCAAAGAAAGACCAAGTACAGGGAAGGAAACTTTAACTACTGAACAGAGACCCTTCCTGTGAGTCCCCCTAAGCTTGCACTGCAGATTACCAGGCAGTAGCAACATCAGTGATGCTGAACATTAGTGATGAGGTATGGCCTGAAAAAAAACCCAGTATCTGTTTGCAAAAAACAACACATACAGTCTGTGGGCTATTCCCCAGACATCTATATTGACTCCTTGTTAACAAGATAGTATGAGTTACATTGTATCAAGGACATACTTTGCATGAGTTAAGTGGTCCAAGTTTTATCATATTGAAGCAAACAGTTTAAAAGGCAGCAAGACAGGTTCAGGCTTCAGAAAGCTCTTGATCCTACCAGCTATACTTCAAGATTTCCTCTTTCCTCTACACTTAAGAACAGTTTAAGTACAGTCAACTTTACCTTGGGGCATAGCTATAAATCTGTTGATTTCAGGTCTGACTTCTCCCTCTTAGTTCCTTGAGGCTACTAATATATCCCAGTAGTTGATATGGGGACTACACAGAGCAAAACCAGGATGTGTCCTTGCATCAAAACAATCTATGAAGTTCCATACTCTATCAAGAGGATCCAGTTCCCCAGTATTAGGACTAAGTTACCAGCATTATTGTAAATCATTCTGCACACTTACAGTCTGCATAGCCTGAAAGGGAGCTGCTGTTATTGTGACAGAACTGCTGCTTGCTGGAGGAGACTGAAAGCTTTGCACCGGTGGTACTGGTGTCATGGAAGTGCTTGAAGTAGGCAATGGTGACTGTGGCTCACTTGGGAGGGGAACAGTAGCCTGAGGGAAGAATAAATGTAATGAGAGGTCAACTTGATAGTTATCAGGCAGTATCAGAGCATTTAATTTGTTCTAAAGCCTAGACTGACAGAAGTCAGCAGTTTCTACAGGATGACATTTGGACATAATAAAGCTACAAAATAGTTTTTGCTTACAATTCCAAATCTTGCTGTGCATCCTCAGCAAACAGTACTTCTATTGCAGTCTCTGCTGATTAAGCGAAATGTGCCTATGAGCTGCTATACATACCATTCAGTGTAATAATTTCACAAAAGAGACATTAGGTTTTTTTCCTCACCACTAAGGAAACAGAATGCCTCCTGTTCCATTTAGTGGAAGATGATTTTCAGACTGATATTAAAAGTGACTCCCTCTTTACCAAAGGAACTCAAGAAGTTTAGGGGGTTTCATCATTTTCCCCTCTCAATGTTTCAGATTACAACAATGCTGAGTTGTACAGACCAAGTATTAACCAGCATTAAGCCTCATCTGTGCAGAGAGCAAAGTGAAGTGTTAATTTAGGATACCAGTATTTATAGGAATCAGAAGCCGAAGAAAAGCAAGGCTCTAGACATTTCAGCAACCAATATATTTACCTTGCCCCCTGTATTTGTGATAGCTTACCTGAGCAATTTCAGTCTTTTTGGGTATAAGGGGCTCAGAGATACATGGACTTGTCTGATACAGTGGCTGGGAAGTATATTTCTCAGTCTCTTGAGAAAGTGATGCTGATGCCTAGAAGAAGCCATACATGCACCTGCTATTACAAAAAGTACTGCAGAAAGCACAAGCTTCTGTTAGAGCTATAAAATACCAGTGCCTAAGTTGAAATAAGTGGATTTTGAAAGACCATGACAAAAATTAGGTCCAAAGTAGACCTACTAAATAGTCATCTTACCCAAAAACTTCAAGTAATTAGCATTAGAGATTCAGACTGATTACCCTTCTTACACAACAGGTTGTACAACTAGCCCTACAAAAATCAGGTAATTTTAAGAACTGTAGATTGCTTCAACCTATTGTTACAATGAAGTCTGATACACATCTGTCTTCTCCAATTAAACAATGATATCTAATGTTAAGCTTCTGGTAAGCTCTGTTGAACAAGGCTTCGGAGCCAAACTTTGTTTGCTTTTGCAAAACCTGCATGTTCTAGGTAGCTCACGCTATAATTCTAGGTTTAAGAGTTGTTTACACTTAGATGCACAGCTGAGGGCTAAAGACTGCCAGTTCCATTCTCACCATGTATACCATGACAGGTGCATCAGAACTGGTATGCACTCACATGCCAGGATAGTGCACTGTCACCATGAAGTGTATTCTCTGGCCAAGCTTTGGTCTCAGCACATCTACTGCTTTCTATGAGAAGGACTGGAAAAGACATCGTACTCTGAGCCCAAGGGACTAGAGGTGCTGGGCGCAAGCAACCTCAATTCTAAACAATAAGTTTGCAGATAAACTAGGAGCATTCTACTAAATCAGATGCTCTACATTATAGCACAGCACAAGTCTTCAGGATGCGTATTAAACAGTAAAATTACTTAATGCTTGTCAGCACAAGAAGTCTTCTGACACTGTCTAAATGACAGAAGGTGTCAAGAACCAGGCAAAAATTGCTGATTCAAGGGGCAGCAAGCCTAAATATTGACATCAAGACTGTTATATTTGCCTATACAGTATTATGAAGGAATACATATGCACAGCATACTGATGGCATGTACATCAGCAAAAAACATTTTAGAAGCATTAACATTCCCCCATTATAATCTACATACACTGTACTAGAGATTTTTAACAGGAAGAGCCAGCTGTGTTTCTGAAGACAGCATCACACTAAGCAAGAGGTCTTTAAGACAATGATCTACATAAACTAAAACATTATTTGTGCCTCTAAACAATATCTGAGTGCTAGCTGAGGACTTAACTGCACATACAGTTAATGACAAACCTAAGGCCTTGGCTGAACATTAGCAAATCAGTGTTTCTTCAGTTACTGCTCAAGAGAACATCTCAGCCTTACACATAAGTCTGCTATTTCATGACAACACCCCAACTGATGCATCCTTTGTGTTATTTGAGGGAGTATTCTACACTGTAACCAAAGCAAATATTCACGCTGCTCGTATGTTCCCACAAAAATATGCAATCACTCTAGCCTGCATTTCTTCATCTCACACCCTTTGCCATTTCAAGGCGTAGACTGTTCACTTTGCATTCATGTGGATTAGGAAAGCTTTCCCAGCCATCTTTAGATATTCCAGAACGCAGGCTATACTGTTGCTGTTACTTCCATTCTGTCCCTCTAACGTTGTTCCAGGAGAGGTGCCACCACAACTTTTGTTAGGGCTATCACAGATTTTTGATTGCCAGTGAAGCCCAAGGTATATTACCTGTGGTGTCTGTGGTGTCACCAAGTCTTCTGTTTCAGAGCCAGAAAGAGTCTGATCAGCAGATGCTAGGGAAGTATTTGAACCATGCAGTGCAATGGATGAACCAGCAGCCTTGCAAGAAAAGAGAAGAGAGTTTTAAAATATCATCTTAAATGTCTGGTTCCACTGAAACTCACACTCTGGGCATTTTCAAGTAAGCCTCAGAACGAGGCAGGAGCTGAAGTGCTTTGAACAGTAATCTAAGTTTCTCAGAAATTCTTGTTCATGGCAAGGAAGCCTATTTAGAAGCCAAAGTAGCAATGCATTCAAGTACAGCAAGTGATTTTAAGGTTCACATAACCATGGCTGCCAAAGCTTGACACACTATCTTTGGCATAAGTGGAGATGTCAAAGATGAACACATGCACTATATAACAAAGCAGCAGCATGTTCTTTGGCACAGTTATCAGCTACAGCTTGAATCTATAGGTTAAGTATTCAAACTAATTCAGCATGTCCTCAACATACTTTTTAGTTCAAGAAATTTCAAGCATTTGTTGCTGCTTTTCAAGCAGAGGAGCAGCCAACTCTGTCAGCACTTGAGTGATCTTAAATTTGTAAGCTACTGTTACATGAAATTTGTTACAAAACTAATGACAACAAGAAAAGCAACTTAAGTACTAAGTCTGTTCTAGCGCATAACCTCTATGCCGTTCCATGGCTGCAGTTCTGCCTCTTTAGGAAAACAGTTGCTTCAACTTACTTGAAGGGGCTGTTGAAGGAAGTCAGTCGGACTTGGTAGTTTCTGTTCTTTTGAAGCTGCAGAAAAAGAACGCATTAAGCAACATTTGCTTTTAAATTCAGACACTACATAGAGTTTCAGTGTGCAGTTCCACATTTGAAAGCATTTGGTGTATGAAAATGCACACTATTTCAAGTGTGTGCACTGCAAATATTTAGAATTAGCATCAGTAAACTATACCCCATTGAAAGCTTTTTTTTTAAGGGGAATAAGTATTCAATGATAAAAATAATCCTACCACAAACGAGATACTCACTTTCTATGTAAGAAAAGTGTAATAAACTGGCTAATTTCATTTCACAGCCAAAGAGCCACCCAAACAGTTTCTTAACAAGTTCCCATTTTCCAAGTGTAGCCAGAAAACTACTCTTTGTCCTGAACTCATTGACAGCTTGTGCTTATATACACCACATCTAGACAAGTTGTCAGCATGTCAGTTCTGCTGCCAGGTTCAGATGCACATGCCAGTCAGTGATTATACAAACATTCCATTTCCAGGCAGGTACACCAATGTAAGCCACCTCCAGCAACTAACAAGCAGGTAAGTGGTTTGAACTGCCTCTTTTTTTTTTTTTTTTGAAGAGACATTAGTATTGTTTTATAGTTAGACAAGTTTTCTTCACCAGGCCTACTGATCTACAGCCCAACCAAATCCTGTTAGTGTTTGCAGGAATCTCACATACAATACACACTTACAGTATTACCTACCTGCAGGACTACTTGCTGGAGTAACTGAAGGTGGTTGGGATGAACCAATGGCACTTGGTGAAGCTTTATCAAAATCCAGAATGGACTCCTTTTGCGAAAAGAGCATCCATTGAGAGAAAAAAAATTAAACTCTAGATATAAATGAAACATTCTCATTTGACAAGTTGCTGCTAGCTAATTAGAGCTACATTCATTCAGTGCAAACACACATTGGTAGCACTGTTTTCCCTAACCCAGTAGGAATTGGAGCTGTGTGCCACAACAGCAGAGGAAAAAAAAAAATCCAAAAAAACCCCACATACTTGCATGAAGTTGTAAGTCCCTTGTATCTGAGTCATCAGATCCTGAAGTTTTTCCCTTCTCAACACTGGATCTTTTGGAAGAGTTGAAGTAGAACAAAATTCTGCAGCTGGCTGATGTACAGGTTTAAGCACCTAATAAGAGGAGAATACATTAAATCTAATACTTGGAAGCAAGACAAAGTATCTTATCCAATATACTTCCAGAGCAACCTATAAGTGTCAGAAAACATGGGCCAAGGAATTCTGTGCTGTCATTGATATTTCCTGAATCGAGTTTTCACTTTATTAAATAACAGCAGCTTACTGTTGCCACAACATTAATTCATCTCATCCAGCTTCATACAGTCAAGTGTACAAGATGACAATAAGTTGCCTATATTTAGTGCATCATTAGAAAACCCACATATCCAGGTTGAAGGCCAGAACAAGCTTAAAAATCAAAGATGCATCACTCAAGGTTTAAAACACACTTCCCCTCCCAGTAGAACCCACACCAATAAGTGCAATCTTTAGGATGGCATTTCCAGACATCCTGAAGAAAGTGCACCCAAGAGATATATTACAAGCAGGTTACTCAGGATTAGACCAAGGTACTTCCACTAACAAGCTGGGTGCTCTTAATGCACCAGCTCCTGCAGGAAGTGTTATGTTAAATTTGTCAAAGTCCAACATGAAAAGGACACCTGTACTCCCACATGGAAGCCCGATTTTGTGGCTAAATATTTATTTCTGCAGGAACTTAGTCCTCTTTGATTGCTTCAGGTGGTCCCTAAACAGTTCATCACAAGTTGTTCTCACTTCACATTAAGAAGAGGGAAGTGTTTTGTCAGAGAATAAGCAAGTTTAAAGTATCAGAAAAATCGTGACAGTAAACTCTTTAGATAGCAGAAGCCTTCCTATTTTCAGGGTGACAATAAGAACAGACTGTCTAGATAGCCTGACATGTCTTTTGAAGTGGTAGGCTTGTTACAAGTATTTTAAACCCATTATTTTTAGTGATTCTCTAAAGCTTTGCTTCTCTTACATTTGTCTCTGCAGCTAGAGGAAGGCAATTCTGAAGACATTAAATAGCTGCATTATTTCAACTGGCCCAAATGTTGAGACACACGGGAATATATGAAAGCCTTTACTTTCCTAGAGATAAAAGTCTATCTTTCCAACAGGAGATGACCACAATATACTATATAGCAGTTGAGTATTTGTATGAATTCATTAGAAGACTGCCATTATATGACAGAAAGGTATGTGTCATGACATTCACCACAAATTCGACACAAATTGACAGAGTACTCTTCATCCAATTTTAGCACAACAAACCCCAAACTACTCTTTCATGTCTTCAGCAGTTATCTGGAACTAATCCCTAGCATTTGCAGAATTTCCAGTAACATGGACATGGAAGAAATTTGCAAGGTTTAGTGATCTTCACAAAGCATAATCCATGTACATGCAGCACATTAATTGTGGAGGACTCCATTTCTAATGCTTGTGGTCCACACAATAGCCACTTGTTGAGCTGTGGGAAGTTTTACTTTTTCCTAGAGCTAAGAGCACATCTTCATACTACTGTTTTAGGCTTCTTGATGCACATGCATTATGCTGTATAGTTTTCATTAATGAAGACACTAAAGCTATTAAGAATCTAACTGCACAACAAAAGATATAGTTGAATAAAGTTAAATCTCAGCAAATTATAGATTAAGTTACTAGGAATCAATCTTCCTGTACATCACTTTATTAGCCCTCACAAGCAGACTTAATCTTGAAACACTTGCCATCACAGTAAATCCTTTATGGGTTTAACTGTTCTACTTTTTCCCTCTTCACTGCCATTTACTAAGACCCAAGAACACTACCAAACTGGTTCTGTAGTTTTGAAAACTGACAGTAAGTTTTTCACTGTTATGTCACCTAACCAGGCCAAGTCTGGCAGTGTCTACAGCCATCAAGATTGTCCACTAGTTAGGTAAATTAGACTTATACATTAAGCACAATTAAAAACAGCCTTAACAGGATGGAAGCAGCAGAAATTGCAGTTCACTTGTGATTGCAAAGATGATGATACAGTGTTCTGTATGCTTTTACAATTTATTAAGTCTTCACCTCCTTCCCCAGCTCATACACTTGTACATTACCCTGGTAGCATTCTTCCAACTAGAAGAGCAAGCATACAGGGTTGTACGTACACTATTAGGGCTTTAAACTAGGATTAAAACACTGAGACTCTCTACTCTGTAGAAGTTACTTTCCAGTTCCTGCATCTATTAAAATTCACCAGCCCCATGTAGCTATACTGAAGTTACCTCAATTTGTTATTTTGTTGCCACTTAACCATTCCAAGCTACAGTAATCAAGGGCAATGCAAGAACATGCACAAAAAAGTATCAGGAAATTAAAGTATTTCAGATTTTATGCCTTAGTAAGAGATGCTTTGAGAAAGAGCAGGTAACTTGGTTTAAAACTGTTTTAAGGATATAAAGTTTTTTTTCTAGCCTACAGTTACATGTTTCTGGAAGTCAATATAAGATGGTGGCAGATTTTGAGTGTAGTAACCTGGTAGTCCAGCTCACATCAAACTTACATCCTGAGATCACTTAACTTCAGTGGTTCAGCCAACATTCAAGTCAGTTTCACACAGCCCTGAAAAATTTAGGGTCTAATTTGTCAAAACTATGTTTTTGAAACCTAACTTCAACACCTCTTATACATTCAGCAACAACTGTTTCTGTCTAGAGAACTGACTGAAAATGGAGTTGAAATACTTAGGTTTAGGACCTGGTAAGTCATTTGCAAACCAATGTAAATACACAGTGACCACTCTGGAATTTTACTAGTCAGAGAGCCAATATACTAAGCACTCCTGTTAAACCTTGAATTTTTAGAGACTGAAGGTCTACTTTTGTGCAACACCAACATAGATTTCAAGTACCCCACAGGCCAGTAAAACTTAACTCTCATACCACAATTCTTTCTTAGGTTTGTTAGCTATGAAGTACCAAGAGAGCTGGGATGGTGATACTTAAACTGTACTTTCAACAGTGAGCACTAGCTTTACCATGTAGATACACAATCAAATTTGCTTCCTACTCAGACTAGCATTCACATTAGATACAATTCCAATGGCACTGGATGACAGCATAAGCCGAACTTTTACTTTCACATAGCAGGACACAAATTCAGCTCTAATCAGGTTTAATGGTCCACAGGTTGCACAAACATTTAAATACTGTAACAGCTTAACAGGACTGCATATCAGCTCAACTTCTTAAGTATTGTACTTCATGGTACATTTAAGTTAACAAAGCACATTTCAAGATCTCAAAATCTAGTAGTTTATCAAAAGGCCTCATAGCCCTAAGTTATTTCAGGGAGTAAGGAAAGGTTAATTTCAGCTCCAGAGGCCAGCAGCAATGACACAGGCCTTCTATCTACAACATCTAGAGCCCTTATTCAAATTTCAGTATTATTAATTGGGCTTCGTATGTACCTGACACATCAAAGATATATTAATTTTTTAAAAACTGGGTATGGAACCTAGCTAGGTTGACAGTACCTAGGTTGCTTTCTATTGAGTCCATATACTTTTGATACTGGATTTGTCAACAACTGCTAAGCAAAAACAAAGGCAGCTGGTGTTTCACCAAGGTCTATGGAAATCAAAGTCTGAATACTTAAAATATGCTTTGTTCACTTAATTCAGCAATCCATCTTAAGCAATCGCACATTCCAATATTTCATTTAGTTCAGTTTTGCTGACATGCACACCTGCACATTACAAAGATTCTTAGGCAGTTCGCAAGTTTCTCCAACTGACTGGAGAAACTCTTTTTCTTACTGCATCAAAGTTTTGTTTAACACTTAAGCCATCCATCTGCCCATCCTATGTAAGAAACAAGAGTTCATGCAAGCAACTTGCACTTAAGCTTTAAGGTTATCTGACACCAGAAAATCAAAGGCACCCTGAAGTGCTTGAAATCATTCCAATACTTCAGATTGTTTCAGTAATACTATGCATGGTTGGGTGCACAACACCTCCTTGTGCTCAGATTTACTCAGTGAGGCCACCAGGTTTTATACCTGTATCACCAGTGAACAGATTCTACTCAGCTCAAGTGTAAAGATGAATCAAACACCTTAATCCCATTTTGTTACCCAGTGCTGCATGTTACATACTCTTTTAATCTCGGGTTCAACCTTCAGTTTGCGGTCCCGCTTCTAGGCACAAGAACATCCATTTTCCAGTTACATCAAGTTTACTGACAAAGTTTAAACTTAATCATTTGCTATGAGTAATATGAAATTAACAGATTTCTGCTTTCTTGTAGAAACAAGACAGTAGTGTTGACAACACTGTATACAAAATTGCTTTTATTCCTGAAGTCTCACTCTAGCTTGAACACTGTTCTTAATGACAGAACATGGAAGACAGAGTTCAGTTATCTGTTTTGAGTTAAAACTGTTACTACCTGACCACAGGTGAGAAAGAAGGTAATGTAAGCAGATGCTAGCAGCCTGCTTAGCTCCAAGCGCTGCAGCAGCTTTCATTTTACATTTCTAAAATTATAGCTATTGTTAAACACCTCAGGACAGCAGTATGGTTTATGCATTCATCTGGAAATACATACATAAGTCCCTACACAGTTGCTATTCCTTGATCTAGACCTGTCCTGAATCAGCAGCTATTTCAATCAAAAGCCTAAAACTAATTACTGAAGTGCTACTTGCATAAAGGCACACACAATTTGACTCCTGGCCGAGTCACACTTGCTCTGTACTGCTAAGGGTGAACAGAGCCAGTAACTGTAACTAGGGATGAACTAAGTTATGTCTTCTGTCTTATGCATAAAGCAGTTATTCAAGGGTCAAAGACAGCAATACTGTGTTGATGTCAGAAGTAAAGCAAACCATCTTGTACTCCAATATAAGCTTTAACTGGCAGATTGCTTTCCCCAAGAATTTAATAGGACTAAATAAAGGCCTATAAAATGCACCCTGTAAAGCCTCTGCTAACAGGTAGCTTTAGTCCAATACACTAGTGTCAAAAAGTAATACTACATATGCCAACTCACTTCTTTGGGTTCCATATCAAACTTCTTTGGCCCCATCTGCTCCTTTGGCCCAATACTTGCAGCTCCCCAGGACTTCAGAGTGCTCTGTAACTGCTGTGACGACACTTGCTGCTGCCTGTCAGCTTTTTCCCAAGCCTCTGGAGTCTCCTGCTTCTTTTGTTCTGGCTCCTCCCTAACACGTGCAGCCCAAGCCTTCACAGGCTCCTGCTTCTTTTGCTCTGGCTCTTCCCTAACAGGCATTTCCCATGATTTCACAAGTTCTGGTTTCTTTTGTTCTGGCTGCTCCCTAGTTTGGGTTACCCAAGGTTTTAGGGATTCCTGCTTTTGTTCTGGTTCTTCCTTAACTTTGGTCACCCAAGGTTTTAGGGATTCCTGCTTTTGTTCTGGTTCTTCCTTAACTTTGGTCACCCAAGGTTTTAGGGACTCCTGCTTTTTCTGTTCCTGCTCTTCCCTAGCTTTTACTACCCACAGCTTAGGTGATTCCTGCTTCTTCTGGTCCTGGTCTTCCCTAGCCTTTGCTACCCAAGGCCTGGAAGACTCCTGCTCCTCTCGGACACGTGCTACCCAGACCTTTGGAGCTTCCTGCTGCTTCTGTTCTTCCTCCTCAACATGGGTCTCCCAGGGCTTTGCAGGCTCACACTTCTGTCCCTCTTCTTCTTTAACACGAATTTCCCAAGGCTTTGGAGAATCTGGTCTTTTTGGTTCTTGCTGTCTAACACGAGCTTCCCAAGGCTTTAAGGTCTCTTGTTTCTGCTTCTGCTCCTGCTCTTCAGTATCAACAAGCATTTCCCAGGACTTCGGAGGTTCCTGCTTTCTAGCATACCCAGCTTCCCAAGATTTTGGCTCTTCTGGCTTCTTCTTGACAGAGTATTCTGCTTCAGGCAAATAACGCCTGTTGAGAAACTATATAGACCAGAGAAACTTAATGGCTCCCAAGAAAACATTTTGCTACTACAGTTCAGGTAAGTTAGGTCACCCAGCTACTGAAAACTTCTGACTAAAAGCAGAGCCCAGACAGTTTAAGTACCAGCTGTAGAAACTATAAGGACAGCCATAGCTTTATCCTACAGCACTGCAGACTAGCTTTGTTTGGTAGGCCAGAGAAGCATGAAACAGTCCTGAGCAGCACAAGTGATAAATACTTGAGCTGAGTAAATCTATTATCCTCAATGCTAACTGGTGTTCCTAGGCAGTGACAATATCAGGTTCAATTGTGATTTTTATGAACAGAGCTCTCCTCCTAAGCATCTAACATGCTGTGTTATTAGATTAGCAGGCATGCTGCTAAGAACAGCAGCACCATCTTCCACACAGTCTTTGACCCAATAATTAAGTACAACCCCCATCCTTAATGGAGCTTAAATACTAAAAAGTCACTAGATTCTCAGGTTCAGTACCTCTGGACTTCTACAACTGGAAGGCTACATTTGCTCAGTAATTCTGAGTTCAGTGAAGGCATCCTGAAGTTTTCCCTAGTTACCACTTCGTCATAAACAGGAAGTAAATATATGAAGAATGTACAAGGCTTGCTGGCTGAGACCTTCTGACAAGTCACCAGAATAAGCCTTTAGAGTCAGGTAACAAGTGTTACCAGGTTATAAAAACTTGTTCAGGGGTGCACCCTCTAATGGGATACCTGGGAAATAATGATTCAGCATTTCAAGAACCAGTATTCCCTGTTACAGAAGTACACCCCTCCCTACATTTTGAAGTTTAATGGGTTTTGTGCTATTCCCAGTTGAAGTTTGAGTACTAAACTTCAACTTAGCTGTTGAAACATGTCTATACATGTTCAGCATGTATAGACAAATGTGTTTCAATGACTTAATGGTTGTTGAAACATGTCTACACACCCTTCTGCACACAAGTCTGCGTTACAGCCCCTACTTTTCTGACAAATCAGAACAAGATCTGTATCATTTGCAACCCAGCCAGTATCAAGGTTACTGCAATAAGCTTAGCTTTTAGAGACAGCTTTGGTATGTGTAGATTTTTTTCTATCCTGTAGTACACTAAATATCAGTTTGTTTCCACTCTACAGGCTGATCTTTGGTTCATTCAGGAAAGCACCAAAGTATTAAAGTACTACACTACTTCATGTAATTCTGGCCATTTATTCCAGAATACCCCACAGAAATCATAAATTTGGGTTTAGAAATAGAAATGCAACCAAACCAATGCTTCCTACGTAAAGCAATACCCAAGTTACTGTTCAGACTCCCTTAAGTTTAAAAAAAAAAAAAAAAACAAGCTGCAGAAATGATGTTGTATTTCTGATAAATCATATACTGAAGGAAAGCAATTAGCAGTGGAATATCTTACCTCCTGTGGCTGTATTTCAGACTTCATAAGCTCCACAATGGATTCTAGAGAAAGGATGTTAATTTGTTTCAACTTATCAAATGCAGAAAGGCAGAACAAGCAGTAGCAAGTCTTTAATTCTACTCAAAGAGTAGTGAGCTAAAGCTCATCTTATCATTCAACATGGTATTTTTAGATCAGCTTTTATTTTCTGCTTTAAATTTGTGGAGTTAAGAAATATTTTGTAGTAATGTTTTGTAATTTGATTATTGTAATATGCAGCATTCTCTAAACTAGACAATTCTCACACCTTGAACATGAAGACTTGCGTATATGACAAAAATATCTTATTACTATGAATTAGACTGGTTTTCCCCTACAATATTTGTCAGAATAGGGCAGAAAGCCTTGCAGGCTCTATTTTATCTGCTACATTGCAAGTAAGCCACTGCACAGGATTAGATTTAGTCTCAAGCTATGCAAAGTCAGTGATCAGTTCAAGCTTAACCCAACACAGTGACATAGAAATTGAACCCTGTAATATTCCACCTGGTTCTTTGACAGGCTCTCCTTTTGACATGTGTCTTGTTCTCTCAGATTTTCTATTTACTTCTTCCATTTCCTTTACTGGCACAGTGGTGCGAGGCGTCGGAATACTTTCAAAGTAGCGAGAGTCCAGAAGCTTGGACAGCAGGTCCTTCATGTGTTTGTCTGAAGAGTAAAAAAATCAATGCAGTATTACAATTATATTACAATTTGAAATTAAGGAGTATTAAAATCAAAATTCTTTACTCCCTCCCTTTACATAAATTGCAACTTTTCCAAGTTCACACATTTTACTGAGTTATTGCAATAAAGTGGTTTAGTAAAGTATTTGTTAAACTGTTTCATATATTACAGCTGAAAGCACTTTTGCAAGCCAGAGGCAAGACTGCAACTTGTGTTTAAATGCACACAAGGTCAACACTGAGCTACCTAGTCTCCCACATGCTTGCAAAGGAATTTATTTACCCTTTGTTTATCCTGTAAGGAGCCACCATTGATACTAAATGCACATTGTACAGACTACAGCAAAGGTAAAGCCAAATTCACTCACTATACAACTGTCCTACAACACCCTCTTCCCAGTGATGTTAAGTCTCAGACCAAAAAGTTAAGAACTTCAGAAACAAGCAGGGGGTGGGAAGCAAGAGACCACTCCAGACTGAATTTATCCTCTGAAGTTTTGGAACAGAAACACTTAACTGTGTGCTTCAAGAACTGTCTAGTTTTCCCCTTCATGCCAAAAAAAAAAAAAAAAAAAAAAAAAAAAAAAAAAAAAAAAA
>NDXB01003068.1:15389-26901 GCA_002631895.1 Agapornis roseicollis
TGCCAAAAAAAAAAAAAAAAAGCCAGCATCATAGAAAGTAAGGCCCCAGAATCCATACTAGAAATTCTTTCAGAGAAGCTAGAAAAACAGCAGCCTTAAAGCCAGGAAAAACACTCAGCAAGAGATCACTCCTACCAGCGACAGCCACGTGAACAAAAACTGTAGCTTGAATTTAATGTGGGTATAAAAAATTGTCTCCCAAGGCAGTGAATGCTAGTAAGAAGTCATAATAGCTTTAGCTCAAGTTTAGCTTGTGCAAGACTGACACTAAAGAGGCAGAGATACTGACAAAAAGTCTCAAAAGTTTAGGTTATAGCCAAAAAGCTACAAAAGTTTGGAGTTCAAAATAACTAGACTATTGATTTATGTCAACAGACAAAGTTACAAGTTACCAGCCTGTAACAATACAAGGCCAGCTTGCAGTTTGTCCAGAACTACATGAAAAGAGTTAACACTTAACCTTCAGCTCAACTATCTGCATGTAGAAATTAGATAGGGTACACTAGTGCTCTGGTCCAACAGCTTCAACAACACTGTCAATTACAAATAAAAGATACTGCTATACAGCCATTACGAGATTGGAGTAGATGGGACAAGCAAGGTCTGTTTGCAATAAGAAAGACTTTCTTCACATTTCTTTTGCATGTTCTAAATAGGAACATAAAATGTATATGCTGGTTTACAACCATGGTTGTTGAAACTAAGCCACAGATACAACAAAACATGTAGAGTCCCACAGACTGTTGTGCTTGAAAAATGAAGACACTTGCAGCAGGTCAAAGTAAGACTGTACTGTACATGGTTAGGTAACAAAACAAGTTCCACTAACAACTATCCTTCCTTAGTGTGGTATCCTGCATTGTAGACAGACAACAGTTATGAACCTGGAATTCCTACATAACAATCTTCAGTGCTGTGGGACCTTCAGCCTGGGGTCAATGAAGCCTTATAAAACACATCAGTTTATTCAACTAAGCATTTTTTGCCTGGGAACAGTGTTCCAATCTTACGCCATTTGCACATAACTATCCAAAAAAGTTCCCACTGCTGGTTCTGTAAGGTATTCATACATCAGCTTTTGAATTACTATCATAATTATTCCACAAGAAGGTGCTAGTACATTAGAGGAAGAGTAAGCCTTTACCTGGAAAAAGAAAGCATGCTGTATTGTTGTTGAGCTGTATTTAAACAGAACTTGAAGCAACCAGCAGTTTAACCTAGGACAACCAAGTGAGCACATGCAGTTGGAAGTGCGTCATTCAGTAGCCTTCCATGTATATTCCACTGGCTTCAAGATGCTTTAATTAGCACACACATTTCAGATATCTAAGTTACTTTTCTAGAAGAGACACTCACATGTTGTGCCAACCACAGGTTTCTCACTTCCTTCTAGAAGGTCCCAGAAGTAGAGTGATGACTGTTCCATCTGGTCTTCAACACTAAAATGACAGGTTTACTAGGTAGAATCATAGCCAAGATCAAGTGTTAGAGTATCCCAACACCCCTCCTTTGAAGATACTGATTAATGTTTAGCCTTCCCACTGAAGGGAACCCTAAGTCCATTATCCACTAATGATTTCTTCTCTATCTGTACACGATTTAACCTAGCAAATGTAAGTAATGAATAATTAAGACATATTAAAGAGCCTAGCACTATCACACACAACCATAAAACTGACCTTCATTCCAAGTCAGGACTCCTAGACAGGGAAACAATTGCTCTTTAACCAGCTGCTCACCTTGTTTATTGGATGCACATGGGTAGGGGCAGTCAACAGCTCATGGCCTCTGCTACTTACTGAGAGGCTTTGATATAGGTCCATGATCCACCCCACCCCCTCCAGACAACAGATTTGAAAATCTACCATGATGACATTTAGAATCACAAAGGAAAGGATTGTGCTTCTTGTGGAAATGTAATAAAGAGAAAGCTAGAAATAGTTTTTTCACCAAGATAAGAGACTCCTATTGTGTAGCTTTTTATAAGCGATATTCTTTAGAAGTTTGGCCAGTATAGTATATGGCAAGTGATTTTTAGGAAGTCATGTTTGAATATGGAAATACTCTTATCCATAAAATGTTTCAACCTGCCACCTAATGACTACTTTTCCATATTTAAGTACAACCCTTTCTACACTATCTTAAAAACAGACAGGCTAAGCATAAGTCACTGTAATACCAAATTAGTACTGACAGTACACCTGTTAACAGCTTGTTACCTTAAAAAGTATGATATTTATTGTAGAAGTATCACAAATTTCTGTTAAATTTTTAAAGTTTCAAAGATCTGAAGATAACAGCAAGAGAGCCTCAGGAGTACACCTTCCCTTGGAATAAAGCAGCACATCTGGACCACCACGTGAATGGAATGTAGTTCTGCATTTAATGTACTTTCAGTCCATGAACAGCATGACCTCAAGCAAGCAGCACACACCAGCCTCCCTGCTTATGATGGTATTGGACTATCCCTTCTCAACTATCCCCACAACAAGATGTGAGATGACAGCACTTGTATGCTACTTGCACAACTGAGGCTGTAATCCCTGCAGCTTTCCTCTAATGCTCAGTGAGGTCCATCTGCTACATTCTTAGTCTGAGACTAAAGCAAGTGTACTGAATAGAATTTTAATTAATGTACCAAAACGTAATATTTCAAGACAGTGTCAAACAGAGGACATTTACTGTAATGAATGAAGCATACCAATTGGACAAAAATCTTGCCCTTACCTCAAGTTTTCATTTCTTTCTGGACAGGTCAGTTTTGCAAAACTTATGAGGTAGTCTAGTTCTTTAGAAGGCAAGTATATTGCACCATTCACACCACCTTTGAAATCTTTCTGAACATGCTCTTGAGTGAAGTTTTGCAGCACATACTGGACTTGAAGTATTGTACGCAGTTTCTTCTTCTCAGCTTCAAGCTTCAATAGACTCTCTCTTCGCTGAGCCTTCCTCTGTGCTTTCAGCAGCTATTTCAGTACATGAATTCAGCATTTAAACACAATTAAGTAACAGGATTCTAGGCTGAAACACAGTAAGCTCTAGTATCAATTATCTTACATTGATCAAGCTATTAATTTGGTTAGATAACAGAAGCTCCTAACTCTCTTCAGATACGCAAGAGTTCAAGCTCCTCCTCTGGAAATGCTCCTCATTTATTTACTAATTCTCTACAAATCTAGCTTTTAGTCAAACTGGATACTAGTAGCTTCACTTGTAATATGCCTTTATGATATTTAGATCTTGATTAGAGCTGCTAGTCCCTTTATTGTAAAAGCTCTCACAACCAAATTCAAGGAATCAATATCAACACAAATCCAAGCCTAGCTGACCTTTAACACTTACCATATAAATTTAGTAATACAGAAGTTCCCAAATTTCTTCTATAAGACAACTGGCTCTTCACTTTTGAACACTCCAATTTAAATGATGCAGCAGCATCTTAGTTACTCTTATTTCTGATAGCAGAGGACTGAAGCACTCATGAAATAAGCAACAAGTCACAGAACATACACAGCCCTCATGCATTTGAGAAATTCATCATGTACTAACAGAATTATACAGCAGAAGCTGAGTAAGTGAAAGATTTAAAATACCTCATTAAAGGGTATCTAAAGTTTCTTTGCAAGATGTGTGGAAATCTAGTTTTTCTAGAATGCAGTGTAAAATCCATAATGATGTTGTTGCCAGAATGTTCACGAGTGTTCCAGTAAAGGGTACTGCCTGTAGAATCCATACAGGCAGAAGTAAAGCCAAAGCAAGAAAAATGGGTTAGTCTTTAAAAATACTTTAAGTGTAAGGACAAACATGACCCGGACTACTAAAAACACCTACAGAAAGATACACTTGGTAACAATCCTTGATTTCTAACATTTTATCGGCAGCTACACAGAGAAAAGCAATAAGAAGCAATCCAAGTTTTTACATTCAGCACAGTAGTTTGTGCTCAACATAAAATGTCCAAGTGAACCCAAAGCAGCAACACTGCTGGAAAGGCTCTTAAATAACTGCTAACACAATGCTTTGAGAGATTTACAGCACTACCTGGAATTATTACATGCACAAGAAAAGCCTCTCAAGCAAAACATTTTCAGTTTCTCTAAACACCAAAACATTTACCATTTTACCAGTCCTTCAGCATTCCTTGAAAAGCAAAGACACAAACGCCAGAGCTGTGACTAATCATGTTCAATGTCCATAAAACCACCAAGGATCAAGTCTTTTAAGGACAGTACTTGCTCAAGCTAAGAAACCAGTTTCTTCAAAGATTAAAACATCTGCTTACATAAAAATAATGTATTTAGTGATTTAAATCCTGAATATACATAAAGAACTAAATCTGCTACTTGCAACTACAGCACAGTAAGTGGCAAACTCCACAAACTTCAGTAAAATTTTACTGAGAGCTGTACTTGCCAGTGATTTAACCCCAGCACTTTCCCCTCATTTGAAGCATCAAAATATTGTCTGGAAGGGATCTTGGGATTTCCTCCAGCCCAGCCTCCAAAAAAACAGGCTACACTGAATCAAGAACAGTTTGCTTAAAGTTTGTGTAGTCAGGTCTTGAAGAGATACAAGGACAGATTTTAACACCTCTCTAGGCAGCCTGTTCTAGTGCTGTTATCCTCAGTGACAATTTTCCTCTTATCTAGTTGGAACCTACTGTTTTACGATGACTCCTATTGCATCTCAGCAAAAACCCTGGCTCCACCCTTTCAGTAATCAATTCAGTAGTTGAAGGCCAATTTTGCATCTCATGCCAAGCCTTCACTTCACCAGGCTAAACAAGCCCGGTTCTTCCAGTCTCTCCTCACAGGTCCCATTTTCCAGGCCCTAGCCATTTAGAGACCCATCACTGGACGCACTGAAGTTAATGTTTTCAAACTTAACTGGAGTTCTCAAACACAGCCAAGTTCCAATGACTCAATTTACTTAAGCACAAGTTCTTACAGAAATACACAATGAATAACTATTGTGGAGGTCAGTGGTACACAAAACTGTCAACATCTACTCTGCTCTATTGACTACTCCAGAAAGCTTAAGCACATCATTCCCCCAAATCCCAAGATAGAAACTTCCATATTGAAGTATTCTGCATACTGATATGTAAGCGTTGCCATTAGAAGAGTAACACAAGTTTTAGAGTTACTTTCTTACAATTCAGGGAAGAGTATTTTAAACTTACATCTTGGCTAAGTCCTGAAAAAGTCTTCTGAAGCTCCTTAGCAAACTCCAAGTTGTGTACTACTTCATCGTATTTCTCTACAGCCTCCTACAAAGGAACAAGTAAAAATTTGTCAGGCTTAAGACTAAGTACAAGGGGATTGAGATGCAGCTAGTAAACTATCATTGAGAACTAGTTACTAATAATATCTAAAAATTTACAATTTTAGGGAAATGTATGCTATCTATAAATGGTATTTTAAGTTTAGTCACGAATATCATTCAACCATGACTCTGAGAATCAGCACAAAGCCAGCTCACACCACTACACATACCCTACAAGTTTGTCTGTATTAGACTTTCCAGGCAACATCTTGTTCAATACTTGGTATACTTATGTTGAAACAGGAATGCCTGGATACCAGTTACTTCAAGTTTCCTTTTGTTCCCATAGGTCTCAGCAGTAGGAAATAAACTACTTAAAATCAGACACAGGCCTGGAAAGAATACAGGACACTGACAAGTTCAGCACAGACCTTTTACCCTCATGCTTACCTAAATGCCTTTACAGATGATTTGTACAAACTTTAGAAAGAACATGGAAGCTAAGTTATACTCTGAGGAAAAAAGAAGTCTTTCAAATCTGGTTTCCACAAATAAAACAATGTTCTGCCTTCACTAATGCCTTTAACCAATATTTTACCAGCCGGTCTTCAAAAACACTGAAGTGGATTATGAATATGCCCTTTGATATACCCTATTTTTTTTATGAGTTCTTCCCCACTAAGGAGTCAGTTTATTTTTATAAGTCTCCTTGAAGGCTGTGAAGACAGCAAAATGCTGTAGTTCAGACATGCTGCCCATATCCTCATACCATAAGCATGCCTGGGAAATACATTTAATTTCAGTTGCTCACATGTGCATGTGCTTTAATGCTCATGATAGCAGAAGTTTTCTGGAATAGGCTCCTGGGTCTACTATAAAGCTCTTTCAAAGTAGTGTTAGTGTTGAGAAGCATTTCATCAGTGCAATGACAAAAGCTTGATCTACTGTCCCAGTTAGATTTAGGACACCTGCAAATTCCATACGTGTTCCTAAGCAACTGGAAAACAAGCTACATGCTCATTTGTTCAATCAGCTTCATTGATCACTTACCTGTATTCACTTTTTTGTAGTATACTAAATATTACTAGGCCTAAATGCTACTCAACACAGTGAGGTGCATGAGTTAAAGCACTCATCTGGCAGTTTAAGCTGCCCTCCACAAATTAATCAATATAAGAACTAATTAGCAAGTTCACACTCTGGAGAGTAACTTCTAAGACCCTAATGCCCACACATTGAGGAATACTCACAATTTAACACCAACAACTTTTAAGACAGATGGCAGTAATTGTGCTTTTAACAATGCAAATCCCAGAGCAAAGCTCCCTACTTGAAAACATCAAGAACAGTTACCACTGCTCTGATGGCAAGCTGTAACTCAGCCAACAGGAAAGCAACAGCTTGCTTTTGTCACACCTGTTATTAACATTCATTAACAGCATATTGGAGGAACAGTACCAAGGAAAGCTTGCTCAGCTTATAAATCAGAGTATTACCAGTGGGAGCATTTAACTTGCTGGAAGCTCTTTATTTCTGAAACAGATGTTTCCTGAAGTAAGACTAGCATACACAGTAGCCCCTGGCAGGCATGCACACACCATAAGTAATTAGTTTAATACAAACTGCTTACAGAAGTTTATCATCAGATGGGCACTTCCTCTGTGCAAGCAACAATGTGAACATAGGTGACATCAAGTTACACTAGAGTTTCGCTGTATTACAAGCAGATAGGTTTCTTCAGGCAAGTGTTCAAGCTATTCAGCTCCTTCTACTCTAGCACAAATCACCAGGTCCTGGTATTTATACCTACATTGGGAATTCACATCTGAAAGGCACAAGTGCAGTATTTCCATAACTTAACCACTAAAACAGGGGTCTTGACTAGATTATTAAATACTGCATTGATCCTTCTACAATAATCATTCCAACCGTTTGACTACCAGGTCAGCTCACTAGCAGCACTGAATCTGATCATCCATTTTAGAAGGGTGGGATATCCAACTCAGCTGAAAAAACTGAAAGCCAGTAACCAAGTTACTTGCCATTTTCCGAATCAGCACTGCTGGATGTATTTGCAAGAATGATTTCTACAGAATCCTTCACCTCTAGTCCCCCATGTCGTAGTTTCACTTTCACCTAACATCTTTTCACAGTCCAGGGTGTATACCAAACAACTAGTCAAATTCAGAAGTAGCTTTAAAACATGTTCAAGACTAATCAAACTTACACAGTCACACTTAGTGACAGAAAATAGATCATAGTTAATACCTATGATAACACAAAAGGCTCTTGCCAACCTGATTCCAGATTGAGTTTAGAGAAAATAAAAAGTCACAATCCTATATTATTATTATTATAATTTCCCCTCTTATCCCACTTACATCTAGCTCATTTGGCAATCATTCAGGGTAAAGAAACAGTATGTGTGTTCTCATCCTGCTGCACTGTGATACAGCTAGCAGTCAATGAAATTATTTTTCCAACTGGTTCACAAGTAGGAATAGCACTTGGGGAAAACAGGCTGGGAAGCAGCAACATGGAAAGACACCTGGAAGTCTGGGTTGATGGCAGTCTGAATTACATCAACAGTATGCCCAAAGGGCCAACCATGTCCTGGGCCATACCAAGGTGTTTGAGGGAGGTGGTTGTCCACTCTGCACTGGTGCAGTCCCACCTTAAGTACTACCAGTAGTTTTGGGCATCTCAGTACAAGGGCAAACTATTAGAGGGTGCCCAGAGGAGGGCAACCAAAATGGTAAAAGGCCTAGAGGGCAAGACTTACAAGGAGCAGCTGAGGTCACACTGTTCAGCTTGGAGAAGAGAAGGTTAAGGGGTGATCCAATTGCAGCCTACAACCACCTTAAAGGTGGCAGTGGAGGGGGAGCTGCTGATCTCCTCTCCTTGGTGATCAGCAATAGGACACAAGGAAATAAAATGAAGCTGCCTCAGAGGAAGTTCATGGTGAACATTAGGAAAAGGTTCTTCACTGAAAGCATGGTTGGTCACCAGAACAGGCTTCCCACAGCACCAAGCCCATCAGTGTTCAAGGAGCACCTGGACAACACTTACTCATACTGCTTAGTGTTAGGTAGTCCTGCAAGGAGCTGGTTTAGACTCATCCATATAGAATCGTAGAATATTTCAACTTGGAAGGGGACCCATAACAAGAGCAATAAACCCTTTAGATTATGTGACACTGCTACTCAGATACACTTAAGTAATAGTTTTCATGTTACAGAAACTTTGTCTCAGTTCTAGAATCCATTCAGGTGCAAGACAGGAAAAAGAAAAAACAAACCAGAACTACTGTTTAGCATTAGGCAAGTCTGCACCAGCTCCACAAAGTGGATCACATTTTTTTAGTGATCTTGCATCTTTGCATTCCAAACTCTAGCAACCTTACATACAAGGCATTGCTCTAACAGCATTTGAGAGTGCCAGTGATTCACAGCTGTCTAACGGCAACACTAGAAAGACAAGAGAGTATTCCAAACTGCATCAATAACCCATAGCCAGATTCTTGCATTAGAAAAGCCTTTAGAAATCATCCATGTTAGACAAGCATCTTCCTTCTACCAAGAGGAACTGTTTGCCAGTCATATTTTAACAGTTACTTGTAATTAACAGCATTGTGCAGCCAACTGGCAACTTCAAGTAACACCTATTAATGAAGACATCATGAAGATTAATTAGCTACTCCAAAAGTCTTGATGTTCAGGTTCAAACACAGCAACGCCACAAAGATAAGCTGCATATGGACAACCCCTCAAGAACAGTGCAGGAACACTGAAGCTGGAAGTCTACAGAGCGAAGATAAATAAGTACCTTCTGTAACCTCCCTCTTGTGTGTGGCAGTCAAAATAGGAGACAAAGCTTGTGGGCTCAACATTCAACTTGATTACCAATAATTCAGCCATTTGGTTTTGTGAAAAATACCACTGCAAGCATGCAGGCATTACTTCTGTGAAACACCACCACCTCCTTCAGCAACCAATCCTTCTGACATGGCTGAAGGTTTTGAGGGCATCCATTCCTGCACTTACCAACTGGTCTTGATTGAGAGCTTCTCCCTTCTTCAGGCGATCTTTGTAGTCTTCTAATTTAAGCTGCAGGAAAATACAAAATACATTTTTTTATACCAATTTGTCTAATGCAGAGTATGGCATGCAAGTTACATTTTCTGTAGTGCATACTGCAACAGAATAAGCATTTTACTATTTGCTCATTTTCAGGAGAAAGGAACACAGAAATTTCTGCTCTGCCTTTGATTCAGCAATCTCAGTCTCCAGGACTGTCTACTTCCCCTTCTTTGATCTTTCATCTCCTACTTGCTATCTTTGTTTCATTTAAGAAATAGTAATGCATTGACCCTAGATCCAAATACATACTGTCCTTATTTTAAAGCATGCTTTTTTAGCTTTTCCAATTCCATGCTATAATTCAGTTACCTTATCCTTGAATAATCCTACTTGACTTTCCAGAGCATGCCTTTCAAAATCTGGCTTGAGTTATGTCATCAAGATTTACAGCACTATTTCCTAAGAAAGTAGACTAATGTTTTCAGGTAAGATTTATTTCTCATATACTGAAAGTCTAAAAAAGCTGAGGTAAACTATACACAATTATTAGGTATTATTCTTTATGCACACAGAGAAAAGGGAATTCATGACCATGAAGTTAAATACTATTTCATTTGTGTAATGGCCCACAGTTTTATTGACACAGTACCTATAAGAGCAGGACTACTTTCTCCTCATTTTAGTTACACTTTCATTTGCTGGTGCAGCCCTTTGTAATTCATGTGAAAAATCAAAGATACTTGAGAAATTCACAACAATAAGCTTTCTTGGACAGAATCAGAATACCATGCAAAGCTGGTTAATCCCACAAAGAAAACATGCTTATCTGACTTTATTCAAAATTACAGGATGATGCATGACATGAGACAGCAGTAATACTGCATCTCCTGCAGGAGGATCAAGTACCTAGCCACATGGCCAGAAGTCTGATCTATGTTGAGCATCTCCTCACCCCAAGACATAGCACACAAAGCTTTTCAGACCCTTAGGGAAGCACAAAATATTCACTGATCGGTTTTACTTACAAACCTGATGAAGCAATAAAAGAAACAGCACCATTATTTCTTTTCACCTTGCTGAAAATAGCATTTTTCAAATTAAAACCCATGCATATAGCCTTCAATCACCTGCCAATTAACTGAAAAGTCTCAGAATGCAAAAGCCTGACTAGTTATAGCCACAATATTTTAGGGGTATCATTATCTCAATTCTTAACACTGTGCATAAATATGGGGAGGGGAATGTCACAAAGTGAAGGGCAATATATATCTAATACAATTTGACATTTGCATGAGTCAGAGGAAACACCGTTCTAATCTTCAATTTACATACATTTCTACATCAGATTAGATGTATGCAATTAACAGAATAAATATGAAGACTTCTACAGAACTGCAAACTGCCTCCAAAACAGTTCCAACTAATACAGCCTATTAGAGAAGCATCTCCAGTTTTGAGCAGCATTCAGTTACTTTTGGTAACTATTGTGCATGCACTGTAAAGCCAGCAGCTGAGAGCAAGTCTCTAGTTTGCTACATCCCCAGTTCTCAGAAACAAATGTTATGCTCACACAATGTCAAATGCACGGAGCCCATTTCAGCACAATAAGGTTAAAAAACACCATTCTTATACAGAGGTTACAAATGCTAACAAAAATCCACCAGCAAATCCAAGCTTAGGTCCTGCCAGAAGTTGCTTTAAAATCAATGATTGCTTTCTATATACACACAGCCTTATTCCAGCTATCATAAAACAGGCACCTAGTTTCACAATTCACAGCTTAAACACACACCATGCCAAAATAAAACAAGTTACCTTCTTTTTCTCAATGTTCCTGATCTTGTGTTTGAGGCAGATAAGCCCATTATCAATGTAAGTCTCATATGCCTGGGAAGGAGAGGCTGCCGAGTTGAGCGCGGACTGCAGGGGGCTGGAGGGAGACTGGCTCTCCCCAGACGGGTTCACCTGCTGCTTGGCCGCCTTCATGCTCCTTTCCTCCACCTCCTCTGATCGGCCTGAAGGTGATGGGTGACGGAAAGAGGCTTGGGAAAGCTGCACCATTGAAACGGATGGAGCTGAAAAGAAACTCCTTTTATTTAGCTCTCTCTCATCCCTCCCCCTCCCCCCCCCCCCCCCCCCCCCCACCCCCCTCCCTACACCCATCCTCC
>NDXB01003068.1:26964-85407 GCA_002631895.1 Agapornis roseicollis
CCCCCCCCCCCCCTTAAAGTTACATCTTTTCTTATAACGTATTCCAGAAATGTAGCCACAGAGCAGCCTCGGTAAGAATTTATCCCCACCTTTCAGTCTTCTCCCTCCCTTTTCAAAATATCCATAGCAGGAATTTCAAAGCAAGGCAAACTTTGTATTGTTGAAGTCTCCCCACCCATCCAGACACCAGAAATCCCTTTACATCGGCAGAATTTGCCAGCACAGGGGATGATTCCAGAAAGCCAATATAGTGTCCATATAAAACCAGGCAGGTTTCCTGCACACATCACCCACCAGGGAAAAAACTGCAAGCAAGCAATTGCAAATCATGCTGCCAGCCTCACATCCAAGCTGCAGCCTGAATGAAGATTAAGAAGTGGCACGCCATAAGATACAGCTCCTCTTCCTCTCACCCCCATTAAATCAGTTTTACCCCCTCACGACCTTTGCAGCAATCGAACCGAAGAATTAAACTAAAAAGACTTCAACTGAAAAAGACAAAACCAAATCACTTTATAAAGCAAGCAGCACGCTCGGGTACAACAGCTTTGTTCTTCCTGAAGAACTGGGCTCTGCCTACACCAAAAGACGGGCCCGTTCCACGGCAAGGCACCAGCTCTGATGGGAGGGGCTGGGCTTTAACCTTGAACACAGAGTTTCTGTAAGAGATTCTCCACCACCCTCATCTCCAACTACTTACTTACACCTGCGGTTAAAAAGCGATGACACCACATTTCTGCCTGCAGGCAGGCCTGCGGCACACCTCCCTACGGGCACCGAGCCGGGGGAAACCAGCATCGCCCCGGGACGCCCGCTCAGCCTCCACAGCCCACCGAAGGGAGAGCTCGGGGACAGCCCTTCATCACGCCCTTGCCAGGGACAGCGAGGAAGCGCCTCCCGGGAAGAGATACCGAACCCCCACCCCGCTGCCGCTCCCCGAGCATGGAAAGAAGAGAGGAGAAGAGAACAGAGAGAAATGGGGGGGGGTCCTGCCGCCAGCATCAGCACCGCTGCCGCGGGCCCCGCGCCGCCTCGCACCCGCCTCCCCACTCACCTCGCTGCCCGCACACGCTCAGACCCGCCTCACCGCCCGCCCCCCGCCTAATATAGCGGCGGCGGAAGGGCGGAGCGGGGCCGCCGCCGGGGTCACCGCCCGCCTCCCAATCGGCGGTGCCGCCTCACCTGCCCGTCTGCCTTCCCGCGCCGGGAGCGGCAGCCGGGGCGGGGGGCCTCGTGTGGAGGGGCTGGCGGCCCGCCCCGTGGCTCGATGGGCCTGGGGTCTGCGGGGTGAAGCTGCCGGGCAAGGCCTGGTGCTGGGTCATTATCTTTGTGCGGAAAGGGTGCATGGAGGGACACGGCGCCGTGCTTCGCGCCGCCCGTGAGGGGAGGTTTACCCAGGTGCCCGGGGAAGCCATGTATCACACCAGCCCCTCAAACCAGCCAGGCAAAGACAGGCTGGCTTGTCTCTCCAGGCAGCCCTGAGAAAAGTGTCTTGTCACCTCACTACAAGGAGATCCTGGCCTACTCCATCACGTAGGGCCCAGTCATATCCTTCACTTCTGTGACTACTGCGTTTGGGTGGCTGTGGGACAATACAACGTGTTGGTTCGTGCCTGTTTAAACTAGCAGAAGGATTCCTCTGGGTTACTATGGAGCTCTCTGAGGAGACTGACCAGGCTCCTTGTCCTCTTCATAACCAAAAATGTGTGTGTCTTCTATACTACAACTCAGTCATGTAAACAGTGGATAGCTAGTAAAAGCACTGAAGTCCACTGAACATACACAAGAAAATGATCACAGACTTCTGTTAACCTCTAAGAACATCCGCAGCAGCACACAAGGTATCAATGGCCGGAAAACCAGAGAAAGCAGATCTTCCAAGACCAGAGGACTAGGTGGAAGCTATGTTTTCTGTGTTCCTCTTTTTATGTCTAAAGTAATGGCCAAATAGGCTAAATATGTCTAAAATATGATACAGCAGCTTCAGAGAGATGCTGAAAGTTGTGAAAGTTATGAAAATAGAGACATGAAAATAGAGGCTGCATGTAGACCTCATAGCACCCTTCCAGTATCTGAAGGGGGTCTACAAGGATGCTGAAGAGAGGGACTCTTAATCAGGGACTGTAGTGATAGGACAAGGGGTGATGGGTTAAAACTTAAACAGGGGAAGTTCAGGTTAGACATAAGGAAGAAATTCTTTACTGTGACGGTGGTGAGGCACTGGAATGGGTTGCCCAGGGAAGCTGTGGCTGTCCCATCCCTGGCGGTGTTCAAGGCCAGGTTGGACATGGCTTTGAACAATGTGGTCTAGCGGAAGGTGTCCCTGCACATGGCAGGGGGGTTGGGACTGGATGAGCTTTAAGGTCCCTTCCAACCCAAACCATTCTGTGATTTTGAAAGAGGCAAACATTAGTCAGTATGGAAGGATTGCAAAGAGGTTTTACGGATTACCAAAGGGCCTTATATATTACACAGAATGGATGAGAGACTGGGAGAGGAAAGGGTCACACCAAAGTAAGATTGTGTTTAACAGTAAAGCCAAGCAAATGATAAGTGACTCAAACAATGCGAAGGATTCAGAGAGTAGCACAGAATCAGATTCATCCACCTGTAGCATCCACAATCTTGCCACTTCTCCCAGCTTAATTACAAGTCTCAAAATACGCTATTTTTCTTAAAGCCCTGGCTCCTACATGAGATCACTTTGTTAGGCAGGTTTCAATGACAGAGAAAAAATGATAATGAATTCAACACAGCTTGTGTCTAGGACAAGCAATGTACACTGCAAGTCCTTCCAGTAGATTTCTGTTCTTTGTGTGGTTTTGTTCAAATCTAGCACTAATGGGCTAGATCCTTGCAAAGTAATTACAAAATGAATGATCAATTAATGCGTATATTAATAATAAGTCATAATTAATATGCAGATACCTGGGACTATTCTATAAATCATAAATACATCTTGAAAGCTACTTTATAGTGTGCTTTTACAGTTAGAAAATTGTATAAAAGAAGAAAAATTTGAACGAAAGATTCATATAAGCCAAATCCATATTTAAAATCAAAATATATTTGGATTTCTTTTTAAAACAAATACAGAATAACTATTTGAGACTGATGCTATATACATTTATAGCATATAAATATAAGCAAAGTTAGAAAATGCCAGGATTGAGTGCAGCCTAAATTAATTAGTTTAATGCCATTTTTCATATCCATCGTGGGATAATCTTTAAGTAGATGATCGTATGATAGGTTATCACAGTCTAGCCAGACAGTGTTGTAGACACTCAGCATTCTCAACCCGGAGACCTGAGCCTCTTACTCCAGGATCAGAAGGGGATTGCATTCTGATGGCTGAAGAAAAACACGCTCTTAATTTTCCCCATGTTTTACTGATTCTGCTTATCCCCTTCAGCTGGGACTGCCCTGATTTTTCCCAGTCCCAGCAGTTTATCCTACTCATTTTCCTTGCATGCCTATCCCCCCAGCCTTGGTCTTTCTGCCCCAGTCTCCATGTTGCCCAAGTCACAGGCTCCTTTGCCCAGTCACTTCCAATTTTCCACACCTGACTCTTCATGTAGCCTACCAAAACCCTCCCTAATCCTAGGGACATCCAGTGCCAGCCTGCCTCTCCCAACCCAGGCAGCCATGGCAAAGAATGAGACCAGGTTCCCACTTTGATTCCCTGCCATCCCTTTTATTATTGTATTGAAACTCCAGAAAGTGAATGGTTGTGTAGAATAAGATCAGCTGCTTGTTAATTACAGGAGAGAAAGACAATACAAGTAAATGTGTAGCAAAGATTATACAGTGACAGACTAGGGAAGCCTGCTTTACTTATGGAACATCTCTCAGGAAAGAAGGCCAAGGAATTCTGTAACCAACAAAGGATGAATACATTAGATGTCACAAAGAGGAATATTAAAATGACACCCAATTGGTTGGAAGAACCTGGAGGATCTCAGGAAATACACTGCTGCAGGGCTATGCTATGCTGCAAGGAATTTTTCCACATATATACCCTGTGGCTACTTGTCTGCTCTTCAGAACCAAAGCCAAGGAATCTGGTGAAAGAGTGTTTCATCAGTGCCCAGCATTGCCTTACACAAGCGGCTGTGCACCACATAACCAACTTTTGCAAATGCTTTTTAAAGATACAGTTCTCCCTTTACACTCCAGGTCCTTGTCTTGTGTGTTTTCTTCACACGATCCCAGTTTCCATGTCCTTGTATAGAAACTTTTTTCTTCTTCTTTTTTACCTCCACTCTCCATCCTGCCTAGCAGAGTGGTTCATATTCCTGCTCTTCTCATTGCCAAAAGTGCCAGGCACCCCTTCGAATTCCCAGACTCTTTCATTCTCCTCACTCAGTCCTTACCTTGCCAGACCTAGTGATTCTGTTAACTCCTTTCCTCTCATTTTGTCCTATTCCCCTCCCCCCAGCCCCAGCTTTCCACATTTTCATCAGATATGGTATGATTTACATGATTTTTCAAGGGAGAGGGAGCTGTAAAAGTAAGTAAAAATAGTTACTCTGCCTGGGAACAGCAATTACAAACTTAGTCAGATTTCACCTGTGTAGCTCCAGGCCAAACGCAGTATGTATAATTAAAGCCCACGTTAGCACCTGTAAAGATCTGCAAAGGAACTGAGTTAACCTCCCTGGCAGAAGGCCTTTGGAGAATACACAAATTCAACTGAAAGAGCTCTCTGTGGAGTATGTGCCAGCTGCCTGCGTATAGGTTTATTGCACAAAAGCCACTCCTTGACAGCAAAGATGAAATTCCTGTTCCCAGGCTGTGGGTTTCTGGAACTTCAGTAAAACCGTGGAAGGGACCTTGTCAACTACTTGTCTTTTTTGGTCACATTCTTGAAAACGGCTAAACCAGTAGGTCTCAATTCAGTTAGAGGCAGATACCTGGAATGAAAGAGTTCATCTGGAACAGAAAAAGCTGGTAAAGCAAAAGCAAATGTAAACAAAATAAATTGGAAAGTGCTGGGCAACCTTAGTAATAAGAGGCACCAGCTGAGAAGCTGAGCTCCAAGCAGTAGCACCTGCTTCTCTTAGTTTCTCTGTCCTCATTTAGGACCTCATCAAACCTCAATTGCAAAAGGGGAAATATTGCAGAGAAGGCATTCAAAAGGGATTCCTTTTGTGTGCATGCATAGTGAAAATTTCAAAAGAAAACAACCAATTTCCAAGGGTGATATTAAAGGGAATGTTTACCCAGAAATGCTTTGCAATAGCGACTGGCACATGACAGCATTTGTGATTTCTGTCAGAAGCACTTCTTTCATTGAACCCATGAAAAGGGTTTGCCTACTCATACGTCTTGGAAGCTGAAACTCACACCTGTGCTTGTTCAGCTTTTTTGGCAGCTGAAGTCTGTCCAGAGTTGATGTGCAGAGAGCATGCACACTGTAAGGCTTTGAATGGCCACAGCACTCTGCTGTGAGGACCGCCCTCATTTTCAGTTTGTGAATCATGCTTCAGCATTTTCTGTGTTTCTGCTACTGAGCACATGGGCAAGAAGATGCTTAACTCAGATGCAGAGGACATAAAAGGGACATATGTATGGGACATAAGAGTAGTCTGAGTGATAGACTACTGGGTAAACCTTGGAAATTTGGTGTTAAAATACTAGTAGGCTTGTAAAATTTGGTACTGAAAAGTTACAAAATAGTAGAAGTAAATTTTCCTTTAAAACCAATATTAATTCAGTTCATTTTACATCCGCCAGGATTTTGACAAGTTAACACATTTAGAGTGTTATTTTCTCCATGAAACCACTCCTTTTCCCCTCTTTCATTTGGTGTTTGGCATGGATGTGGCCTTAGAACAAAACTGGATCGTGCATTAAAACACTTGATGAGTTCAGGACTTGCACCTTGCAGGATTTAGAGTGAATGAGCAAAATAACTGCAGGAAAAAAAGATTTTATGGATAATACAAGTGAACACTGATTTTAACCCTATTTCTGCTACAAACTTCTGGAGTACATGGATATGATGTTCTTTTTCTAGATGGTTTAGGATCTGGTTCTACAGCACTCACAAAAAGCAATAACAAACTGCAGTAAACAAAACCAGGGTGGATTCTTTCAACAGAATGTAGTCCTTTGTATACAAAGTATTCTGAAGAATGAGACGTTGTATGTCTCAGATTACACACTCAAAGTTAGTAGCATCTGTGACTTTTGCCATAGGGGAGTTAATTCTGCCTTCGCCATTCACAGGAATGCTGAGAAAAAGCTGCCCAGTGTATTTTCCCCATTCAAAACCAATGCTGTTTTCAAAACAGACCTGAATTGTTTAGTTGGTAGTCTGTAGGAAAATGTTTTCTTTCCTAAACGTAAAGGGCAGTTCTGTGATGGGAAGAGTTTATTTCTAATAGGAACTGTAGAAGAGCATGTCCTCACCAATCTGCACAGGGATTAACTGCAGGGTTACTGTGAGCTAGTTGTGTTGCCTTCACCTGCTCCTCTGGCAGAGCCCAGACAGCCCAGTGCTTCTTCACTTCCCAAGAAATGGCTGCAAGTTGCTCAGCGACCCTGTCCTTCAATAGCAGCCCTGAAGAGCCCTTTGATGCTGCAGGCCTCCATTAAAATATTATTCCGTTATGTTGTATTTCTCTGTTAAAACACTTTTTTTGTAAGTAGGTTTGCAATTGTTCTTAAACATCTGGGGTCGTTTTTCAGGTCTCTGAATTCTTACCTGAACATGTTTTGTTCTCACAGAATTGTTCACTTGCCCACTGGCTCAGCTGCAGGATCGTTAATCGCTAATAGCTCCAGCCTCAGGCTAGCAGAGTGTCTGCTAGCATCTCACAAGCTTGGATCTCTGGCTGGTTGTGCCCTGATGATCATGGTGCGTGGCTCACAAATGTTTAAGTCATATAGGTCTTAAAAATATAACAGCCTGACTTGGTTGTTTCTTTATGCAGTTGGTCATCTTAGGTACAGTTATGCAGTAATCATAGTAATGACTTGGACAGATTTCATGCCTTTCATCTTATGACCAATAACCCTAACTCCTCCAGAGAAGCTAATGGATTTTTATGATTCCCAGGGAAATACTAATGACAGATTTATAACTTATTGTCACCTAAACACACCTTTGATTTCAGGCTTTTCAGGTGGACCTATAGAAAATCTTTCACTTGTATTTCCCTTTGCATCTTACTATGTCATAGCTGCATTCGGAGACTCAATTAAACTTAATGTTAAAGTCTGATTTCAGACCATCACAGACTATCCCTGCAATCTGATACTTTCTCCGCATCATTACCCAGTATGTTGCGAGGAAAGAAAAAATTAGGCCCCACTTTCTTTTTCTCAGTAGAAAGAAAGGATGTGTTGCAGACAAATTGCCATTCCTGAAATGTGTCTGTGACCTGAACTCAGGACTCAATTTCCATGGATTCTTCCTTTTTATTTCTTTTTTCTTTTGTCTTGTGCAGGTTCTGAGCAATTCCATATGCAAAATGTTATCCACCTGTACATAACTGAAGAAAAAGAAGGGGAGAATTTGGCAACTTCTGAAAGTACTGTTATGAGATTCAGTCAAATTTACATGAAATAATACAATATTTACGTGGGGAAGATGTTAACAGAAGTTTAAAATGTGTGGTAAATAAAAATAATAGAGAAGAAAGTAACGAAGCACAGACCCAAACCATCCCTCTGATTGCTTTATTAAAGTGGAGAGGTGTTTTCTAAAACATACTCATGTATGCTTACTTTTACAGTGTCCATTTTATAGAATCATAGAATGGTTTGGGTTGGAAAGGACCTTGAGATCCTAGTTCCACCACCCTGCCTTGGGTAGGGACGCCTCACATTAGACCTCACAAAATAAAACAATACTGATAACATGAATGCAAATAATCATGAGTTTAAGTATTTACAGGATAGGGCTTCTGTTTCTTGAAGACCTCCAATAATTCCTTATAGAATTCAAAATATGAAAACCAGTTTTGATTGTAGTCCTTCATTTTCCTACCTTTTCATAAAACCCAGGCTTTTTATTAACATTCTAAAACGATCATATATTTCCATGACTTTCTTAGACTCACCAGCAAGTAAATTGCTCATCCATATATTTTTAAAAATAGCAGCTGATTTTTATCAGGAATAGGAATATTGTTGATGAATTACAACAGGGCTGAAACCACCCCAACAATTTCAGAATTATTGAAGCCTGTAAATTATTTCTTTTGTTCAGGACCCATATTATACATGTATATAAGCCCATGCTTAACTTTGAGCATTTGCCTGTTCCCACTGACTTCAGTAAGACAACATACTCTACAAATTTCATTTTTATTAAAAAGTCATATGGAAAAGCACAGGGGTTTTCTTTGTATTTGCTGGTTTTCCTGCTCACAAGAACTGTGATCTTAATGGATTGGTTTGTCTTCTTAAAAAGGAGCAGTAAGTGCTTCATTGAAGTAAAAATCTTGACAGCTTTCCAGAACAGGATTTGTATGCTAATGGAAAAGTGATAAGAAAGAACTTTACTGAAAGTGTTGATGAATAATTGTTTATTCTCTGTATTATTCATATAATTCAGATACATGTGTATTATTCTGTGTTAAAAGTTATGCATATTGCCCAATTCAGAGATCCTGCTGTAATAAAAGAGAGGGAAACAAAACCCTACGGTTTCTGCAGCACTTCAAACGTGCAGAAACGTAGTTATGAAAAAGCAGTGAATAACGTCGTCAAAAGCACACTGCTGCTATACCTCCTAGAGCCAGTAGAATATGAGGAACATTTCCTGGGAAAAAAAAAAAAACAAAACCAGCTCTGAAGCTTGACAGAATATAGGAGAATACTTTCAATTTTCCTGGTTTTGTACCAAGCCTACATCAACACAACGGAAGACAAAACCCCATGAAATAATCAGAGCCTTCAGTCAAGGGCAATAGAGTGCTTTCAGATCCTCAGAAAAGCAGATCAGTATTATACTCCTGCACCATTCCCACTGCTGATAAGAAAACAAAGAGCCGGGGTGAACCCGGGAGGGAGAGAGAGAGATTTAGTGACCATCCTACAGCTTGGAAGGAAAACTATAACAAACACAAGAAAGCACAACCTTGAAATCTTCTCTTACCGTAACACTGGAAGGCAGCACAAACAGATGTGGTTATCTTCGTGTTTCAGTGATAAATAAATATGCAGTCATTTCACAGACTAGAATGACCTAGATTGAACCTCTACATCAACAGCATGATGCACAGAATCATTAACACAAATTAAAAAACATTGGTTTTGAATGCTGCCCTGTCTTACATATCTAGGTTATGGCCACACTGTCTTTCCCACTAGCACATCAGCAAGGGCACAAATCCTGGGCCACGCTGAATGCCTGGATGATGGTCATGACTTCTCAGGCCTCAGAGACTGTTGGAACCACTTGAATTATTCAGTGCTACATGTAGGGGTGTGAGCCTGTTTTGCTCTTAAATTTCCATCCCAAGGTAGCTGGTTGCACACACCAAAGCAGGGCACAAAGGCTATGTGACTGGTGAGTGGATCAGATCTCAGATGCAGAACCAGGAGCCAGCCTGGCTTAACATCCCTCAAGTGCCCTGGGGGAGGTAGGACTCTGGGTAGCCCTAGACCAAGTAGACAAGTCTGTAGCTAAAAGCCTCCACTTCCAGAAATGCTAAGACCCTACAGCCAGCTCCAACACCCATGTTAACCAGAAATGCTCAGACACTCCCAAAATAAAACCAAAACCCCTGGGTCTGTAAATATTTTTTCACAGGTTTATCTTAAAATACATAAGTATTCCTGCAAGACAGCATCCAGCCTTCATTGAAACTATGGGCTTCTCAGAGGTATTTTGCTCCTCACTCCCACTGTATTCAGTGGAGGCCTAAATGTGACTCGTGTTCACATACAGGAAAAACATCCAAGCAACTGAATATTTGGACATATTTTATGGCAGACATTTTAAATGAAAACTCCCCACATTCCTCATTTACATGAGGAATTACTATGAGGAATTTACATGAGTGATTACTATGTTGCCAGGCCAGCAAAGCACAGACTTTAATACACAAGAAATTAATTGACTACAATTTAAATACCTTTTTTTTTTTGGTAATTTTTTAGTTTCTTTTGACATTTGGAAGTGTACTGGTTAGCTACCGAATGCTGTGTTAGACTCATGTTAATCATTCCAGCAAATCCTGTAAGTGCAGCATTCAGGCAGAGCTCGGTTAGCTTTATTCACCACCTCGTATGGGAATTTCATGGTTGTCTGGAAGTTTCCCACCCTGGGAGAGAATGCTTGTGGTGATAAGTAGCATCCTGACAAGGGAGGGAAGCTAAACTGCTTTTTAATCACCTGTTGATTAGTTTCATCGTGTTTCCTTTTTTATTCATCCTCCAAATATTCCATTGTCCTTAGGGGTATCACCTGTGTCCAACATTTTTTCATTGAGCTGCTTCTTTCCAATAGCCCTGGGCTACCTGCTTCCCTTCTTTGTCAGACAATTAGGTGATATGAAGTGTGTAGCATGTAGTGTGCAGCTGAAATGTTGCGAAGGAAAGAATGTCTTGAACTCATTATTTGGAGAGGTGAGTAATAATGAACTATTTGTGATGCTGTTGGAATAACGTATGAAATAAATTAAGTGGAATTGACTTTGCCATTTTGCATATGGTAATGCAGAGTTTAAAAGCAATGTCTTAAAACATTAGGAAGTTGATTGAAATTATTATACATTTATTTTCTGCCTCATACATTAATAAGAGAGCTGTGACAGTGATTTCTAAATAGATAATAGAGAACAGTGACCTAGCACACATACTTTAAAACTGTGATCTGAAAATTTCCCATTTGGTTGCATAGTCATGAGGTCTGTCATTTGCACATTTAATTTCCTTTGAATCATTTTAGCCCAGTGAATGATTATAATTATTAAATGAATGTACTGAGGACTGATTCATTCTTTATTTTTATTGCTATGTAGATACTAAGGCAGGTAGAAGTGATGAAGAACGTATGGGAGGTTGTGTAAAACCTAACGTTTTATTTCTTTTGTTGGGCAGAAGTTTTCAACTAATTTGAAATTTCAAATGAATTTAGAACTGACAGATGACAGAAAGACTACACTAAACCCAGAAATCTCATTTTCCCTTGTGTTGGGCTGCTCACAACAACCCATGTATTTAAAAGGGCTGTGGCTGATAGTATGCAGTAGTGGTCAGCTAATATCCACAATTAAGTCGCATGTTTGGGTTTTTCGTTATTAAAACAAACAGACAAACAAGCTTTTAGAAAACCTGAAATAGAAAATGAATTTTGAAATTAGGTAGAAGTTCCAAGGTTTCCATAGGATCTCAAGGACTGGGTAATCCTTTAGGCTTTAATCTCACACTACTGCACTTACTGACAAGCCATTTTACTCATGTTGACTTTAAGATATTTCCATAAATATTTTAAAGATCTGTGCTAGACAGCTCTAGTTCTACAGATACTGAGAACTGGATATGTGGCCTGCTCCATCCCCCAAATGGCTACACATTGAGGCTATGATGTGTTTCCAGATTCAAGTGCTAAATTTAGTAGCTTTAAAGTTACTTCTTGTAACAGCAAAGCACTGGAAAAGACAGAAAAGCAGAAGTAGCAGTACAGCACCAATCAGCCCTATGGTTTACCAAGCCAGAGCTGGGACAGGACCTTCTCTGTGTGTGCTACCATCCCTGGCTTTTGCCTCCCCCATCCTCCTCCCTCAATAGCCCCACCTCCATCAGATAAACCATGACAAGTAGCTTGTAAGAAGCTTGTAATGACTTCCTAGAGAGCAACATCTCAAATAATTCATCTGTTCACCAATGTGCATGCACCTAAGCCCTAAAAAAGTTGTAATAGTAAAAATACCTAGTTACAGTTTACAACCCACCAAGTGTGTGCTTTCTGTGTTAAGGTGGGCTTCGTCTGCACAGATATTGTTTATAGAAGTGACTAAGAAGTAAAATAACTCATTTTTGTAGCACAGCAAGAATGCCCTTTCAGTAGGAAATGTGATATTGTTGTAACTCTATTGTATTTTAGATATAGTATCCTAATCCTTGAATAACTCATGCTCTCTGACATAGATGCAATCAAGGACAAGGGAACTAATGAGGAAAGAGGAAAGCAGTTTGAAGTCAGGGGCAGCTTTAAAGTTAGCAAGGGCCCTGAGTAAACTCCCCATCCTGTACACGTATGAGTATGACTTGCGCTGTTGCTGCATTGCAACAGTGGGCCCTGTGCACAGAAGTACTGGTGTACCATCTGTCAATTTTACATGGACATTTACAGCCACTTTAAAGGTCATTTATGTTGTCAGCACAGGGTATTGTGATCTGAGTGTAAACAGCAATCAGATTTTTGGTCTCTCTTAACTTCTGAAATAGCTGCTCATCTTCAAAGACTATGAAATGAGAGAAAAATGTGAAGCAGGAAGAAGCAATTTTCACTTCAGTCCAATTTAGACAGACCAGAGGTGACAGTATAATTTTTTAACTCTCTCTTCACTAGGTTTGGCCAATAATCTGCCATCCAATTGACCAAATCATTCTAAACAAGGACGCAGGTAATCATTTACACAGTTTCAAATCCTGTCTCTGTTTTCATTATAGAATACAGAGCTGAGAGGGGACTCATCCTGGGTCATGGAATTGGTTCCCCTGCAGCCACAGGCAGCCAGAAAGCCTAATCCCTCATGTAAACACTGTCTTTTTATTTTGGCCAGCTCATGGATATATAGTCTCCAGGTTAGAAATTTAAGAGAAATCTACCTCATGGTTCACAGCCTGTAAACACTGCTGCCTTTAACCTAATTGAAGCAATGTAGGAAACAATAAAGAACAAATGTGGAAGGAAGAGTCTTGACTTTCCTGAGATTCCTGTATTAGAGAATCAAATCTAATCTAACTACAGTTTAGACTGCCAGTATTATCTTCTAAACTCCATGGCAGAAATTTCACCTCTGTAACTTCTCCCTTGCCCCTCAAAAGCTACAAAAGCCTGAATTACACTTTCCTGCATGGATATTAAATTGTTCCTTTTTAGTTTGAGTTTCTCTTCTGTTTTCCCTGCAGGTAAAAATGTGCCTGAGGTCACTGCAGATGGGTATTTTGCTCAAGGGAGGACATGCGGGAAGCCAGCTATCTCCATGCTGTTACACCAGCAGATCTCTCCTTGGCTGCGTGCCTTCTCCTCAACCCCATGCTGTCACCAGGCAGCCATCTGCAGCTCACCAGCTTCCCATGTAAGCCTGGGAGCCATGCATCGTGTTGCACAGAGCACTATTCACAAAGGCACAAACAATAGCCGAGGGTTAGCTTGTATAAACGATGAGAGGTGATGCAGAGGGGATGGGCTCTTCACTCGCACGCCTTCAAAAGAGGAGAAAGTGCCTGCCCAGCAAACAGCCTGTCTCACATGGAAAGCTGGTAAAACAGATGAGGCGAAGCTCCGGCTTCCTGTCTGCTGACAGAGGCCTTCCAGAAGCAAAAGAGACAACAGATGGCTACTGTATGCTAACACCACTGAAAATCTGTTCAGGTCACGGTATTTCTCAGCTCTCTTTTTATTCCACACTGTCACATAGGTCCATATTCTTTGACCTTTACTAAAAGGCATGCTCCTTACCTGCAATAGGAACCCACTTTATACTAGTGCCATTGCTTACATTTAGACAAATCATCTTTTACTTCACTCTGCTGGGGACCAGGGTGATGGCTGCCCTTCCCTGCCCCACCTGAAGCTGCCAGTCTTGGGGTGTACACAGCCCAAAGGATACCAGCTCAGAACTCGGTGCCTCAGGATCAGAGAGCCAGACCACAGGAGAAGAGATGACAAAGAAGGGCCTGAAATGTGCAATCAGTGTTGCTGGTGATTTCTTAAAGGGATCCTTTTTTATTTAGACAACATCCCATAACCATGTCTCCAACCTCCCCCCAAATCAGTATTATCTCTTTTAAACATGTTCCCTATGCTGTTCCTCAGACCCTTGTGATGCCTGGGAAATAGACACTGGAGCACAGAAAACTGCAATTACGGCTTTTTATGTCCTCTTCCAATGTATAGGTTTTCAAACTACTCTGCATCCAACAGATTGACTTCATTTGTCATAAAAAGGTAGATGCTCTCCATCTTAATACGAGTGGCATTTCTGTTAAGAAATTACCCCTTTCTGTTTGAAGAGACCATTTTGGAAATTAACACCCCTGGGAGGTGTTCAGTTTCTGACAAGTGACTGTGAGTCAGGAAGGAAGATAGTGAGGTTTGTATCTTACTACTCAAGCCAGTTTTGTGGTTGGATGTAAGAGGCAGTTAGAAAGGAAAGAGTTATCTCTTGACTGGTTTCAGTACAGCTTTATTTTTGGACACAGAATTAAAAGTGATGTCCATCAGATCACTGAAGGGATTGTGAAAGAGACCTCATGCTGGAGAGAAACATCGGGGTGGCCTCTGTTTGGGGATCTTGTGCACCACCAAAAGAGTCCCAGTCTGGTGCTGCTGGGATTTTTCACAGGGACTTGCTAGCTCTTCCCAAGGCAATGAGCCTTTTGTACTGGCTATAGCCTGGACATTCCCTTGCTGCTCCTCAAACTAGGCATTTCCTATTTCTCCATGAGGTGAGACCCTGAGAGCATACAGAAACAAGCACAGAGGGTGTTCTCTAGCCAACTGCACCAATTTTAGGCACTTTCAAAGTATTTTTTGCTGAGGCAGTAGGCATGGTGGGTGCCCCATCCCTGGAGACATTCAAGGCCAAGCTGGATGTGGTTCTGAGCAACCTGATCTAGTTGAAGATGTCCCTGCTCCCTGCAGAGGGATCAGACTAGATGAGCTTTTAAGGTACCTTCCAACCCAAACTATTCCATGATTCAGGATGGCCCTGACTGATGCCATACAGATGTTTTTCAAAATGTATCTGAGGGGTGGATTTCTGGACACCCTTAAAATGTTCCTAAGCTGGGATTTTTGGTGCGTTTCCTAGTATTGCCTTCTTCAGGTATTGGTGCCTAAGCTGAGACAGCTAGAAATGAAGTCTAGTGTTACAAGGAAATGTGCATGTTGTAGTGCTCTGCCTTTAAACAGATTCATTTTATCCTCAGTTTATTTACAGTGCAGCCAAGTACACTTATCATAATCCTTGTTCTCTTGGGATACTGCAAATACTTCACTATAGGAGCTTTTGAGGGAGGCAAATAAAAACATTTGCCAGGAAAGGTTTATCTGTGGCTGTGAGCAAGTGTGCAAACCTGGCTTGGCAATGGATTTTCACCTCACTGCAAACATTTTTAGTTGTTCATTTCATTTAAGTTCATTTGGAAACCTACAGAATGTGCATATTCTAATTTCACACAGCTACTCTGTACTTTCAAGTGCAGAGACTGTAGAGGAAGATTTTGAGGGCTTTGCTTTAACCGTAGATTTGATTGACTGAAGTGCTGATAGTCAAACCTTATATACATTATTATATATGCTGCTATAATAATACTGAGGTTTCCGTGTTCTTACTTTTCACCTCACTCCTAGTTAGAGATCAAAGTGTGGGGTGAGGAGGGCACAGGGAACAGTGCTTGAAGAGTTTCAGCTTGTTTGCTCTTCTTGGATCTTAAGTGGTCATTTAGAGGACAACAAGCAAGCAATACCCAAGCGAAGGGCCTGTGGAGGTGTGAAGTCTGGAGTTTTACTTTCCTGCTCCACTGTGGAGAAACAGCCTACCATTTAACACCCCTTCCTAAAAGGTGTTTAATGACAGGCATCTCAACTTCCATAAAAAACACTAACACCACCTCCCCACAGTGTTTTTAAGCTTGTCTCATTCTGCCCCAAACTGCCTTCTAGAAGTGGGAAGGTGGCCGGGAGAGAAAGAGAGGGAGTGAGGAGAAGCTGCTCCATGTCACCACACAAGCCAGCTCAAGTTATCCAGACAAAATACCCAGCCACTTCCTTCCCTGCCACATAAGCTTTCCATGATCATTTCAACAGACTGGAAGCACTGTCCCTTCCCTCCTCACCACAGCCTGGTTCTTAAGCTGTAGGAGAAGGATGAAGGACAGAGGCAAGACCAAGCCAGCATGCTCAAGAAGGCATGGTGAGTCCCTAACCTGCTTACCACTACTCCAAACACTTGCACACCAGTTACAGGATACAACACTGAGCCTGATCAAACAGTCAACATCTTGTGGTGTCCAGGCTCATGCTGGCTAACTGGGATCAGCCCTTGATCTGTGCCAAGCAGCACTGAGGCTCACCATGCTTTCTGCTCCCTTTGTACCTCTTCTCAAGAAGCCACGATGATGCTCACCTGAAGAGCCACATAAGGACCATTATTAAAACAGAATACAAACAACAATTAAACTAGAACCCGAACAGTTACTTTACGCTCCTGATGTCAGGTAGAATCTCTGAGGCAACAAAAAAACACCTTCCAGAGCCCTGAAGCTGCTGTCAGAGCACCTTAATAGTCACCACAGGTCTATGTGTAACTCTGCAAGTATTACCTACAGGCACAGCGGAGCCTTCCTGAGCCAGGCTGGTACTCTTGGCCATACAAGTGCTCTAAAACTCCCTGTGGACAAAGAGGCTCAGATGCTCTCTCTTCCTTGTCCTCTTGCCCTCGCTCCTTGTGTGCCCAGAGCCCTGTCCAGCTGCTCCTCCTCAGAAATGGCCCCACATCCAGTAGCCAGCTTTCTTTGCTCAAGTGCTGTGCCTTCCTTTTAACGTCATGCACACACATGCTTTTCTGAACCCAGTCAGGAAGGAAGAGCTATGAACAGCCAGCTTTCTGCAACTACAACCCATACAGCCAGTTGGATGAGTCTAGTGGAAGGCGTCCCTGCCCATGGCAGGGAGTTGGAATTGGATGATCTCTAAGGCCCTTTCCAACCCAAACATTCTACGAGTCTGTGACCTGCCAGCCGCTTCACTTGCTTAGCTTCCGGCTGCACCTCTTCTCTGAGATGGAAAGCAGCGAAAGACCCAGCCCCGTGTGCCGCGGTCCTGCCCCCACACCTGACCGCAGAGGAGCAAGGTTTTGTTCCCTTCCTGCCGCAGGCCAGGTCGGTGCGCAGCGCACCGGCGGACAGCGGTGACTCGGGGTCACGGGAAGCTCCACCAACCCCCGGGCCGAGCAGGGGCTGCCGGGGCACGCCGCGACCGCCATGGGGTCTGACACCGGCGGCACCCGCGCTCACCAACGAGAGCCCAGCGCCACCGGGCAGGGCCGGACAGCGCCACCTCGCGGCCGCCGGCAGCCGGGGGGGGCCGGGTGCAGCCCGAAGGACCCCGTGCTCGGCCGCCGCACCGCGGGGGAACCCCACCTCCCGGCCGAGCAAACACGCGGCTGCTCTGCCTCCTGGCCTGAGGCCTTTAAACTGCCGCATAAGCGGACGTATCTTCACCAGGTACTTCACCAGTATCACCCCGCACATTGTCGAGGTCAGCGATAAGAGCCACCTGCACCACGTCCCTCTGCAGTCGCCAAAGTGCCCGATTCCCACACCTCAGGTTTCTAAGAAGTCTCACCCACGACAACCCCGTTTCCCATCCATTTCCAGCTCTCCCTGTCCTGTGTTGGGCTTCAGCAGAGCTGGGGCCAGGTCCTTGCTGAGCTTCTTGAGGTGGTGTCTGTGGTGAAGCCTGAAGCCAGCGGGGGGGGGGGGGGGGGGAGGGGCTGAGCAGGATCATCGGCAGTCCTTTGCCCTGCCCAGGGTGGAAGGTTTGGGGCAGTCAGCAGTCTGTCCCTTCCCAGTCAACCTCATACTGGGAAGTAGGCTATGGCAAAACATCAGCATCTCGTACAGTGATAACCTTGCCCTCAGGCACATATCCTCCAAATAATGCTTGCTAATAAATACAAATGGAAAACAGAACCTAAGTTTTTTGCAATAAGTGGCATAACTGCTCTTACCCTCATCTGGACAACCTAAAAATCACATTATGTGCACAAGAACCATTTAGAAGGAGATTTCCTTTTTCTTACATGACGGAATGGTTTGGGTTGGAAGGGACCTTAAAGCTGATCTAGTTCCAGCCCCCTGCCATGGGCAGGGACACCTTCCACTGCACCAGGTTGATCAGGGCATCCACAGCTCCTCTGGGCAACCTGCTCCAGTCTCTCACCACCCTCATAGTGAACGATTTTTTCCTAGTACATAAACCTCCCCTCTGTCACTTTAAAGCCATCCCCCCTTGTCCTGTCAATACAGGCCCTTGTAAAAAGCCCTTCTTCAGCTTTCCTGTGGGTCACCCGGTAAGTACTGGTCTCCCAGGAACCTTCTCTTCTCCAGGTACTGGAGGCCCCAGAGCTGAATGCAGTACTGCAGGTGGGGTCTCACGAGAGCAGAGGGAGAGAATCCCCTGCCTTGACCTGCTAGCCAGGTTCCTCCGTTTGATGCAGCCCAGCACACTGTATTTCTGTGAGTTTGGAAGAGCTGGAACTGTTCAGTCCCTGGGGCTGGTTGGCACCCAGCAATCTGCTCAGAAAGGAGGCGAGAGGCTCAGTGCTGTCAAAGTCACAGAGAAAGCAAAATCACTCTTCATGCAGCACCATACAAAAGCAGAGCCTGCCATTGCCTCTTCAGCAGCACCGCATGCTCAGCTCAGGCGCTGGAAATTGTGGAGCTGCTCCATTGGTGACTTCCAAAAAAATAGCTCATCATATGCCTTGTTCTTCTCATCTTTGGGGTATCATACAGCTCCCTGTAAAGCACCTTTACAATGCCTGCACTGCCAGGTGTTTTAGCATGTCACACTTGCCATTGTGGCAGCTGATTCAGGTGAAGCAGTTTGCCACTGGACTTCATTTCACATTGCTCTGAAGATGGCAAGTCCTGCCACCCCAGTGTTTCCACAGGAGCTTCCTCCTCCACAGGTGGGGTACTTCCACAGCTGTACCCCTCCATTAGGTTACCTGCCCCTCTGCTCATCAACACTGATGTTCTTAGCACCCAGAGGTTTCCCAGACAGTACCTGTAGTTACTGGCATGCAGCAGCAGTGTAGAAGGAGGAACACGAATTCATTATGTGAAAAAGGGTGGAAGTTGCAAAGTGGGATACACATGGGTTTGCCTGCTTCAAACTGCTTTTTGGTGCAACTGCTTCCCTTTAGTAACTCTACAGAGGTTTTCATTTTAGGTGGATGCCCAAGGCATGTTAAGCATCTATAGCAGATAATGTAAATATAACTAAAATAGATGCTATTGTACCAAAACCACATGGTCTTGGGGTCTATGCAGAGCTTTCCCCAGTATAATTTCTACATGAATCTCTGGATATCATTGTGCTTGATTTATAAGGAGACCACCATCAAATCAGCAGGAATAAATCAAGTGTCTCCAGCGAAGTCCAAAATAATCCCTTGAACAAACCATCATGCTTCAGGCTGCAATGCTTTCCCCATTATCAGGGAACAGCCTCATCTTCTAAATGCAGTTACTCACTGCCACCTCCTGCCAGAGACCTTGCTCCCACCAGTCTGCTGGAGCCTATCCAGCTGACTACGCCTGCCGTGGGAAGGAGCACTCAAGGCTCCAGCAGAGCAGCCCTAGTCTGTTCCACTGACTCGGCTGGATCTGGAAAGGGACCTTTCCAAAGGCTGTCAGCACCAACCCTTGAACACCATTGCTTGAGCTGCCCTTTGCTGAGGGCCGATGAGCTAGACAAAGAGCATGCCCCCCGGGAACATGGAATGTAAGCACCACCCATTTCCAGTAAAGGAATGCCTGACACATGCAGTGCCAATGGAAAAGCTCTGTGATGCTGCCCCAAGATAGCTGTCTATCTTAATAAACACCATCTCCTTCCCTTCCTCTGCTCCTCTTTCCAAATCAAATAGGAAGAGAATTCCCCCTCCTGCCCCCTCAAAAACAGTCTTGTTCAAACAGAAACACAGGTTGCCTGAGATGGTTCAAACTCCTAGTCTCAGTAATGGAACAGAGCTGAAATAAACGGAGAAATGGTTTTATTTTCTAAATAAGTCTAAATTTATTCATTAACCTAGTAAAAAAAAAAAGTTTGGATTACAAGTGTCTGAACAGTATAAAAGTACAAAACAGGTTCCATAGATTTCTAATACATTAATACAAAGTGCATGACTACATACAGTTCATGTTTGCATTACTACCGGGAATGGAAGAGATGGGAGGGAGTAAGGGAAGCAGTTGGTGATTGATACCTAGCAATAAATAAATAAATACAGAAGAGATGATCCATATCAGAGCACATCCTACCACCAACACTGCAGCCTTAGGTGTACGGAATTACTGATGCTGAAAAGACAAACTGAAGTGAAAGCAGGTGTCTGGAAAAACAGCTAGAACTCTTGCTCAAGCCCTTAATAAACACAACCAATCCAGTTAGGTCATTGTTCAAGCAAGTAGCCACTTGGCTGGACTTGATGGTATTAAAGGTATTTTCCAACCTGAATGGTTCTATTTGGTTGCAGATGAAAGCAAGGCAGGCAGCTTTGTCCTCCCTTCAGTATCTCAGGGAGCTTAGGAAAAGCAAAGACCAATGAAAGCTGCAGGGCTGTGATATGTCAAAACCCTGCTTCCACTAGTTGTTCTTTCTCTCCTGAGGTTGGCACACCCAATGGAAAGAGCAAAAATTAAGAGAGGAACTCTGAGGGTAGAGGCTTCTCTTTAAACCTGCACATCTTTCCCTACCTATGTTTTAATTTGTTAATCATTCCCATTTCAGGAAGCGAGACTACATGGAAATGAAGTCCTAAGCCCTACCCACCACAGTATTATGCTGATGACTCTCGCAGAAAGGGAAGCTTGTAACAATCCATTGTAGAATATCCCAAGAGATTAACAGTAAGGAAAATCCCCCCTCCCTCCAAAACAGAAGCAAACAAACGAAAAAGCAGAATTCCCAGCTTATACAAATTAAACCTTCATAAAAAGAACATGAAGCAACTGGGAGCTAAATCTGCAGCACACTCTTCAGGAAGCTGCTTCCACCCTACAGGCAAAGTGGAGTTTGAAGGTGTGTCACAATGGTTTGCACACAACTTTGTCTGGGAATCATGTAAGAAATACTAACTTTTGATCACGTATGCAAACAGAGCTGCCTCAATTCAGCACAGCACCATTCTTAACACAACTTTTCATACTCAGTATTCACAAAAGAATTGATCTGTTTAAACAAACAGAAAAAAAAAAAAAAACAAACCCAAAGCCCAAACACAAAGAAACACCGCAGGGGAAGGGTTCCAAAACAGCAATCATGAATCCAGACCCCAAGCTGCACTCAGATTGTGGACCAGAGCCTGATTTGCTTATCAAGGGGTTTGGCTCTTGCGTCAGGTCCCAAACCAGCAGAAAGTCTGATCTGTGGTCACATTTCAGCTGCACTGGGCCAGCAGATAGCAGTTACTAAGGTTTGGCCATCACTTATACCTAACTTGGGCATCAAGATGTTTTCTTGGTCCACCTCTGATCACCAGTCAGTTACAACATGAAGCCCAGGGTGTCTGCCACTGGGTTAAACCAAAGTAGCCTCCCATCTATGTTTAGGCCTTGAGTAAATCTCCCTTCCAACCCTTCTTGAAGAGCACTTTATGCTGGGGGCCTTCTCAGCTAGCTACCACTTTTAGCAGAGATGTCTGAAGTTTGCCAGTCTGTCACATAGGAGGGATGAAATAATTTTGTTATGTCAGTAGTATAGGGTGAGTTCTCCACACCTTTAAAAATATATATTTATATACCTAGAGAGGTGACATATCATTTCTATGTATTAGTTTATCTCATTGACTCATTCATGTCTAAGAATGAAATATTTTCTTAGGGATTTAAGGGAGGTTACCAACCAACTTTAAAAAAAAAATGCCTTACAATCACTGCTTCTGTCAATAGAGGAACACAAACTACATATACTTTCAATATACAAAACCCCATCCTCAAATTCACTAGTGAAGTGAGTAGAGGGGAAGAAAGGGAGAAAAGATTCAACAACCTTGCAGCAGCATTCAGCTTTGCTAAGTGTTCCATAGAATCTTAAATATTATATACAGTCTTTCTGAAAGAATAAAAACTGGCTTCAGAGTTTGTGGAATTGTAGCACTAAAACCCAAAAAACAGTTCTAGGGAATAGTCTTTTGGCAGCATAGCAGGTGTCCAAAGTCAACAGTCACTTTTCTAGTATTTTTCCAGAGAAAAAGAGGATCTGTATAACCTTCTGCAGCTATCCAAGGAAGTCACCACTCCTCCTGAGTGGAGACTGCTGGAGATTGTGGTCCTTCTTGTTCTGGCTTTTCAGTGGCCGACTTTTTATTGCTGCAGCAAGGTTTGAAGAGATGAGTGTCTATGAGAACTTCCCCAAAACGCCCTTTGTAGATAATTCCACAGCAGACTTTTTGCCTGGAAGAAATGGCAGGGAGAGACACAGATAGTTTGTGTGTGTGTGTGTGTGTTTAGAATATAGAGAATTTACAGAAATGCAGAAAAAAATAAAAATAAAAAAATAAAAATAATAAAAAAAATCCAGTCGGACCCAAACCAGGACTTTTCTGAGTCTCTGGCTCACGGATAGCAGGGAAAAAGCTACTCAGAGAGAAAACAAGTCTGTGTCTAAATGCACAGCACCACTTTAAGAGAAATAAAAACCAACAAAATAATCCAAACCCAAACCCATGTCTATAGAAAACTACATCTCCCATTTTGTTTCCTAGGAAAGTTTCACATACCCAACTATCTGGGCTGAACTAATCTTGAATACAATGCACTTGCAAACATGATTTGAGAGGAAGCAGCAAAGTCACAACAATTTCAATAAAGCAATAACTGACCAAGGGCTTCCTGCGCCACAACAAGCAGTAAAACATAACAAACTCATCAGCTCCCAGAAAATCTTGTGGTTTTCCTACCTCTTAATTGCAACTGTATTAGTATTTAGGGAACTGGAGGGAGATGGGGAAAATGCCTTAAACACACGGCATTTCTTTCCGTGGACAGACAGACATTACATAATACTCTGCAACTTAAAATATATCCTTAAAACAAATGAAGTTCAGGAGAATCAAGCATCGTGCATGTGAATTGCTATCTGCACAGAGCGCACATTCTGTTGTTTTTTTACCTTTTCCAATATGTGAGATCTAAAAAGGAGAAAACTGGTGTTCTGCTGGAGCCAGCGCTCATCTCTGTGTCGGAACCATCATCAGACTGGTTACTGTAACAGGGTGACTGAGCTGGAGAGGCACTCGAGGTGGTGCTGTGAGCATCAGAATCTGCAGGGGAAGAATAAATACAAGAATCAGGACATGCAGCCAGTGACTTACCCTCTTCCTGACTTTTAACAGGTCGCATGTAAATAAGGAACAGAGAGACAGACTTTTTTTAATTAACAAGAAAAACCTAACAACAACTCATTTTTCACTTACCCCTGCCAGTATCAGTAGAGACTATCAGCATTTGGGAGAGAGTGCACACAACCCATACACAAGGGAAAAAGAGGTTCAGGATGAGGCTTCAGTTCCTGCCTCTCAAACATAAGCCTGTGCTGGCTGTCCTTTGGAAAAAAATCTTACTTGCGCTCTGGAATCACTTGAAGATCCTTGAAGAGGATGAGGATCTGTGTTTCAGACCTACCACTTTCTCACTGTAAACCTCCTTTCTTACCCGTCCAGCTGCAAAGCTCATTAATGCAACAGGTTGAGCTTTTGCTGGATCAAGACTATGAACTATGGACTCTGTGCAGACACATACCTCAACCGAGGGTCTACTTGCCTACCTTTATAGTTATTATCTCTAGTAACTGGAGTAACACAATTAGATCAACTACAGCACACTGAATGAGGAGATACAAGCCCTTTGGGTCAGGACCTTTACTGATTCTTTAGAGCACTTTTCCTTCAGGCAAGGTAGGATAATTGTAAGAGAGAGAAGACCAGGTCAGTAACAGTAAGGAGCTGGAAGGTTTGCTTTAGAGGAAAAACCTGAAGTACTAACATGTATTTAGAGTATAACTGGCAGATGGCTTTGCTGGAAAGCTACAAATCCAAATCTATTTGAAGAATCTAAGAGCTGCTGCAAAGAAGTCACTGAGAATGGCAGAGGAAGGTGTAATGAAACTGTAGAGAAGAAACATGGCATGAATTTAAAGCTGGAGGGAAAAATCTGGGTTAAATAGAAAGCCTTGGTTGAAAACATGTCTAAAAGAAAATGGCTGATAGAGGTAGGAACAGAACACTGCTTCTTGGGAAAAGAGCTGAAATGGCCATAGTGCATTACTGAGAGCAGCGGGAAACCTCTTCCAGCTTTAGTTTCAGTGAGTTGTGCCCAAAAAGTTCTTTCTAGAGACACATCACTTAACCGCGAGGCATATGCTTATTGCCTACAATTGTCTACACTTTCAAACCAGGCTTCCTATTCCCCCCACTGCTTCCCCACTTATGCCTCACATCCCACACTGCACACCAGCTCTTCCTCCTCATTCCACCCCCTTCCTGAGCCCTTGGAGTACAAGGGAGTGCGAGAACAGTGAATGTCCAAATGTGTAAGCATACAACTGAATTTAGGTGGTGATTCAGCTGCTCAGCCAGTTAACAGTAAGCTACGCTAGGGAAGGCTAAAGTTTATTGCCAAAATCCATTTGGATCCACTTACTGTGCCGCTTGAATTCCTTCTGCAGTTTGCTGATTTGATTGCTCTTTATTCTGCTTCCAGAGAGTGTTTTCATTTTCTTTGGTTTCAATGTTGTTTTAAGACTGGGTCCAGCCCTGGCATCTACCACCTAGAACACAGAAAATGCATGCATAATACTTCTGCATCATGCCCAGATATTGCCCTAATCAAAGTACATGCACTGACCTAGCTGAAGGTGTTCAAAACCAATTTAGTTAAACCAAAGCAGTTCTGAGCATCAACACTCATATGTTTTGTTTATATCTGCTTTGCAAGAGGCTGAGTCTGTAGGAAAATGCAGTAAACTAGCTTAAAAAGCACATTCAGTTCAACTTTAGCCTTTTTCCTATTTCTGGAAATTTCAGTTTAGTTAGACAACATTTGTTTAAGCCAACACAGGTTCAGTTAAGAGTGTCTGCCAAGCATTTGCCCTGGAAATCATCAATTTAACTTCTGAATAAAAGCAGTGGTAGCAATAACCATAGTTCTGGTTTCCATTCCCATCAAGGTTTCTTGAATAAAGATTATAACATACACAAAGAATTCTGATCATCTTCCCAGCCTTAGGCCCAAACTGATTTAGCTGTATCAAAGCAGAATATATGAGTGGCAACAACTGCAACATATTAGTCATTGTAATTATCTGACTAAATGACATTGATTTATGTGTTGCTTGAGCAAGTCACCTTGCTTGTTCAAACTATTTAAAAAAAGCAACCAATTTTGGATAGGGGCCAAATCTGAAATGTTTTGAGTGTCATAAGAGACTTTTGGACCAAGTTGTGAGCTTGTGAAAACAAGGAATTACATGGTAAGTTAGTCTGTGACTCCACCCCAGGCTTGCATAATCACCATTTGCATATAAACCGAAGACAGGTAACAGCCATGTAACAGGAAATACTCCAGAAATGACTTAGAGATGCTGAGGGTGGGAGGAGAAACAGGAAACACCAAATTCTCCTAGCACCTCCCCTCTCTAACAGGATGGACTAAAGCACAGACTAGTTAGTTTTGGGGTGGAGAAGAAATAAATGACTAACGTGATTCCAGTTTTTTTTGGATCCTGCTGGCAATTTTTTCCATCTTTTCACCAAAAGGACACAGGCATTGCAAATGTCTCCTGAGCGGGCCTCGTGGAGCCTAGTAAAGGAAAAAAGCAAAAACCACTTAACAGCAGTTAATAAACACACATCTCTGCCTGCTAACAGCAAGAAGCGTAAAAACTGCTGGACAAGAAGGGTTCTCATGTTCTCAGTTTTGGGCATGACAATTCATTTGGGGTACTCAAACACTGAAGTTTAAAGACCAAGCCTCACTTTCAAAGCACTCTTCCATACAGAAATAAAAGATGTTCTAATCTGCTTCCAGAAGGGCACTAAAAACAACAGTCCCACCACCCTTCAAAAACATTCCACACCAAATCCAGAAAACAACCCCAGAAATACCACCCCCCAAAAAACACCCACTCAACAGTTCCAGTGGGTTGGTTGGTTGGCTTGGAGAAGGAGGACTAATTATATTCCTTGAATGTACGTTTGGAAACAGACTTCAGAGATCCAACAAAAGCTTATTCAGCTCTTAACTTTCTCACAGAGCCTCAAGGATGAGTAACAAATACCACCTAACACACTCCCGCATAAGCGTAGGATAAGGTTTCAGAAGTAGCAGTCATTGGAATGACAGCAATACTTGCTCCCTTTAACAAGCTTTTTCCAGAAACCATTTCTACTGCTAATCCACGCTAAAAGGAATATGAAGGGGATACACTGTAGAATTTTTCAGCTATTTAAATTGGAAGACTTTGAAGCATTTATAGATGAATGGGGCAGGCTCAGATAAGCCATTATTTGCTCAGTGTTAAGGCTGCATTTTTACCTTGGCAAACATACTTCAGATAGCACAAGACCAAAGGCCCTGGTATATTGCAAGCTTCTTTGTTACAGTTAACAACAACAAAAAAAAGCAATGCGTCTTCACACAGTCTTTCCACTGCCAAGGGCAGGAGCAAAGAAACATGATAAGGAAAACTGTCAGCACGAGCTTTATGTACAAAATCCATGGTAAATACAAAGCACTATAAAGCTGCACATGAAAGGAGAGTTTCTCAAAAAAGGGAGGAGAGAGAAATATTCCTAAAGACTGCAAAGATTTACACACATAAAGTTAAGCACTTGAGACAGAGAAGTAATACTGGTATGTATATATAGTTTTTAATACAGTTCATAAAAGTTCCTCTTGGGCTTAAGATTTTGATGAGAGGTAATGCAACAAGACTGGAAAAAAAAGCAGAAAATAGCTATTGACAACACTGACTTCTTCCAAGGAAAATGGTTCCATGGAAAATTACAGCACAAATAGGAGAAATTCTTATACCTCAGGGGGAAAAAAGAAATTAATAAACAAAGTAAAAATAATTGCAAGCTATGACAGAAGAATTTGCTTTGCTAACATTCAGGGACACAAATTTATACAGAATTCTGAAGTTCTTAGAAGGCATGTCAAATAAGTTTAAATACTTTCTGTTATTTCACCAGGTGCTCTGACCTGTAGTCCCAGCAGCTGGTAAAAGGAATCACTGGTATTTACAGTTTTGCTTACTGATGCTTTCAAGTAACATCATATGCAACATTAGCTAATTGGAAAGTTAATTACCAGATGCTCACTTTCCATCAGAATGTGTTTCCAATGGGAAGTTTAATATCATGTTGATATGCCCTATTTGAACAAAGATGGTGACACTTGAAACAGGACGCTCTGCATAAACCCTGCTGGAACTGCTAAATATTTACTCACCAAGTTTTGCCTAACACCCTTCAATCTTCAGAGCCACAGAAAATCTCCAGGTACCAGTGTGGTTTACCACCTTGTGTGGGAATTTACATCTCCTCTAAGGAACAAGTGCAAAATGCACAGTCTAAGAGAGGTCTAAATAAGTCCCTGCATGTTCTGCAAGGAGGGAGAGGCACAAGACTGACCCTTCACTGTTAGAACTATAGCAGCTCACCACTGGCAGCAACAGTAAAATCAACAAACAAATGGTACTGTACACAGCAGCAGATCCAGCACCTCCCGGCCTGCCTAGGAAAGCTGTGAAGAGGTTGAAGTCAGACTTTCCCAGTTACACACCTTGGATAACCTAACCCTTCAGTCTTCCAGAGCAAGAGGGACAGCATATGAGGTTCACGGCTTGGGGATTGACACCATAACTGACCATGATGTTGACTAAAGAAATAATCTCACCCAAAACAATTCTGGAAATCCTTTTCATAACGCTTGCTGTCAGTGAAACGAGAACTTGAAGATTTAGCTCTGCAAATACAGCAGCCCTCTATACTCCGATACATCTTCGGTTTGTGAAAGCCAAACATCTTTTCCTCCCAGCTGTAGCCTGTGAAAACAAAAATGAGCTAGTGTTACTTATCACTGCTAGATACTGAAAGAAAAACCTTGGCAGTTCATTGGACAAAACAAAAGTAAATTATTACTGGGGATGGGAAATTGCTAGATTAGGCCATAGCTTTATCCTGCACTGCCTTAAAATAGCAGATGTACCTGGAATGTACTGTCTTATTAAAGAAAAAAATAACTAACAGCTGGAGTGTTAAGCAATACCCAGCCAGACTCACGACAAGCTCATCACTGCACAATCCTACTCTAAGGGCACATCTACAACAGCATAACCCAGAGATGTGAGCGCAGCTGACTTGACTAATGAAAGCCCTATGTACATGGTAAAACAGGCTGCAGGACAGGCCGTGTGAACCTGCCCAAGTCCTGGGTCACTGGAACTTCCCCATCATCACCACCAGTGTTTGGTGGAAACAGCCCTGCCAAACTTTGTCAAAAGTGAGTAGGAGTAACTTTAAATGAGCTGCAGCCATACCTCCAGGCTGCAGACATACCTGAAAAGCCGCTCTAAAAACAGCAGGGTGGAGTCCCACCCAACCCTTGGTGGCCATGTCTGCACTGCAGGACCCAGGAGCACTTCTCCATTCTCAGGCCTGGCTGAGCGTCCCAGCTCCATGTCAGCACAGGCTCAGTTCTCGCCCTCCCACCTTCCCTGCCCTGCTTTCCATGGGAAGGAAACCTAGCTAAAAAAGGGTTGGGAAGCATGCACCTACCACGCATCCCAGCTACCACCAGTGATGCCAGAGCAAAAGGTACTCCCGTTTACAGGGAAGTTGTTTATTCTAAACCACCAGCTCTGCAAAGTCAGCCACAAAGCCAAAAGCCATGCTGCTCTTAGAGGTCTACCTATCCTTTTTGGTACCTGGGCTGGGATTAGGTACCATCAGAGCAGTAACATACAGTGGAGGTTTTCCAGGCCAAAACTTGTAATGCTGGTTAAAGTGAACTTACCATAGCCATCATGACAAAGACCCCTTCAACACATGATTCTACGATTCTGTGTCTCCATCACCAAATTGGTTCTCCCCAGGCACCAGTTACTCCCCAGTGCAGACACAGTCTGACATGGCATGAGAAGATGTCAGAGCAAACAGAGCTCCCACAGTGCTTCAAAACCCGAGCAAAGCTGGTACTTTCCTGGGGCTGAGCCTAGACACACAGCAAATCCTCACATGCCATGTAGCATCTGTCTCATAACAGAGGCAGGGACCATTCTAAGATGTCTCTTAGACCACGGCACAAGGTCTGCCTCAATCACCCACTGCAGGGAACAAACAGCCACCTCTGCTGCATATCACACACTAATGCTCAGAGAGGGGACAGGCCACCTGCTAAAGGAAGCTCTACAAGAATTAGGTTCCCACTGCTGAGAACTTCTGCTTTTAAAAAGAAGCAAAATTAGATGAAGCCACACAAATATCACAAGGTTTCTCCCTCTTCCTTGAACAGAAGGCCAAGTTGTTATGTTCTTGTAAAAACCTAACAGAAAGCCACCTCTCCTGCTCTTAAATACTACTGAAAAACACAGTAGGTCAGGCAGGACTTTCTGGAAGACAGCATCTCCATCACTTGCAGATAAGTCTGGTGAGAGGGAGCTCCTAGTCAATTCTTAGTCCCAGGGACTTTGAAGTGCCAGCAACCCAACTTGGGTATACATATCTTCCACCTGCAGAAAGGCAAGGGATGCAATTCTAATATCCTCCAGAAGGACAGAGAAAATTAACCTGAAATCTTTAGTCTACAGCCCCAAGACTTGCCACATCATTACAAAAGAAAAAAACCATTGAAAAGCAGGTACAACTGAGGCCAAAAACATGCTCCCACAAAGCAATTGTAGCTACCACGGTGCTTACCCTACTGACAGTCAGAGACAGCATGTGAGGGGAAGAAGATCCCACATATTTTTGTGACACCATAGCAAAAGCTAGTGAACAACCCAGGCCTAGTCACTGTACTCCAAAAGCAAAACTACACTCCAAAGAGGAAGATCAAAGCATGACAGCACTGCAAAATAAACATACAAGGTTCCCAGGCTCCTGAGAACAGAAAACCAAAGATTTTATTTAAATTTTGTTGGTTAATACTCTCACACAAGATCCATGAAGGAACCCATATCCACCTGAAAGCTTGCATGTTTCCACTTCCATCTAGCATATAGTTATACAAGAATACTTGGTGCCCACTTAAGGCTGTGTCTCCTTGCAATTACCACTGCACAAACACATAGGAAAGACACAAGTCAACTCTCCAAATTGCTTGTCTTGACCAAACCCCTCACAGAGCCTGTTGACAGCAAGGGACATACACAAGCTGATCACTAAGGACATCCTCCAGGCTTAGGAGAGAAAGACAGAGGGAATTGATCTTCCCCTCACTCCTGTCCCAACTCATGCTATTTGACAGAGGCTTCAAGTGCTACGCTCCTTTCTCCTTTGTGCACATTTGTAGTGCAAGTAGCTCACCTAGGGCTAGGTTTTCCCAGGAATGACCTGTGCAAATATCCAGCAAAGTTATCCCAAATGTTGCCAGACTTCTTAGGAGATGGTGAATGGGCTTGTTGAGGGATGGACAGACTCTGAACTACTCAACTTCTGTTTGGATATGTTTTCAGGGACATGTAGCAAATGAGTACACAGGCAAATCAGGTAAGTATCTCTGGACTGTCAAGATAAACAAACAACAGAATGTCTAGGCAAATAATTAAGAGTATGTACTTTGTTTCTTAGCATCCTATGCGCTTCTTCAAGAGACAGTCTCTTGAGGACACTGTGTTTAACAAGCCTTTAGAGATCCAACAGCATGCTCACAAGAGAATTTTCAACTACAAAACAGCACCTTGAGATTCTGTCTGACCATCCCAATGTCAGGTCCATGATCTGGTGGTTTTCCTCAGAAAGTTAGAGACGACCTCCAGACACAAGGTTCATCAGTGCTACGAAACTTAGACAGCAAGAACATCTTGGTTATAACAGGGCAAGAGACAGAACTGATATCAACAATGTGACTTACTTTCTAACCCTGTTTCTTGCAGAAATCCAGACACTGGTGAGACAATCTCTGTCACCAGCTGGTATTTACACCACAGCAGAACAAGATGCATGTTTTACAAGTAATGTTCTGGCAAAGACTGGCATCAGATATATATTCTGAAAATATTTTGTTTTGCATCATTGCTGCCGTTCTCACAGGAGCAGCCTTTCAACACCATCATTCAATAGAAGGGAAACTAGTGCCATCTGTTTCCCACTTGATGAATGGTCAGCAATGGTATTACCATATATCATGCCTGAATGGGGAAGAGCTAGTAGCATAAACCACAAGTAAAACACATTTCTCTGACAACTGCATCTAAGTGCAGTTATAAATGGAAGGCATCAGTCCAGTAACACATTTAATCCTAAACAGTTGCCATTTGACCATTATACACTAAATATTCTGTCAGCTGGAGAGCTTAATAGCTAATATGTACTTAAAAGTACATATGACTGTGCTCTTTAAAAGGTTTTACTTGAAAGCTTTGCAATTTAGATCTCAAATTAGAATGAGGGAGTTAGACTGCTGGCCACCAACACCTGAACCTTAGCTGCAGAAGTTTAACCATGTGAAATTTGGGACAGGTAAAAAAAGACGGCAAGTAGGAGTGAAGTAACTTCCATAGAAGTCAAAAAGCATTACATGACACAATTTTGCCAAATTTATGCTTGTAGCATAAAATACATTATTTCTGTTAAATCAACAGTTGCATAGAAGTGAAAGGGACAGTTCGCCAGCAAAGAATCAGAAATCCTAGTGGAGCCTATTTGTCATTCTGCAGGAGAGATTTACCTGCACTAGGAGGGGAGCAGCATTTCCCTAAGTCAGGGAAAAGTGGTCCCCTTCCTCCCCTGCAAAAGGAGGAATTTCTATTCCCCCCAGGTTCTGCTTTAAACAACTGCTTTATCAAGTTAAATGGACTCAGAAAAGACTCTACGAAAAAGCTCTTTCCATCCCTCTGCCCTCTCACAAAAGCAGCATCAAAAAGACTTGTGCTGCAAAACAAGTCAGAGAGAGAACAGTAAAGCAGATGGTGAATAAAAACAAACAAAAAAAAGACGAAACAAAAAACCCAACCCAACACACCCTGCTTATTACATTTCTGAAAGGCTGGCATAAAGCAGCATGCATCATATGCATGTGAAAATGGTTTCATGCTTTTGTTACCTGTCAGGACTAGAATTTGGTGCTTAGCTTTCCTTCCAAATTTAACTTTATGAGCTAAATTAAAAAGAGGTATTGCTTCAGATGCTAATTAAGTTTTCAGGTTAGGGGAGAACTTGTGAACTCTTTTAGATTTTAAAATAAGAAAAGGTGAGCCCCTTTCATTTGCTTTTCCAGATTCCTTCTGCATTCTTTCTGATCACCCAAGAAGAATGAAAACCCTTTATAATGGAGAGGAAGGAATTCCTAGAAGACAGGCATGTCTGCATTTGTAACTCAATCATCAGGCCAGCTGGAAGGAACATGCTCACCTGCTTCTTGCAAAGCTGAAAGAGAAATTTTCCCTGGAGTTATGGGAGAGCAGGATGCCAGCTTGACTACTCGGTACCTGTCTCTTCCCATCCCCTCTGACCCTGACTCTCCGTGCAACTCAAAACTCTCAGTGTACCACCAGAGAGGAAGATAACCCTGCAAATCATTTGATTTCTCCTCCTTTGTACAAAACAGCCTTGGCACAGCCTCCCTGAAATTGGACCATAGAAAAATATGATCTAGCCTGTATACACTGACACAGCAGGTGCCTGTTAGTAAAAACCTCAGTGTTCATCTCTCCAGCATTGCATTGGAGCTATGAAACATAACCAAAACAGTACTTTATTTTCTTTTAAAGGAAAAGAAAGACATGCCTTAATATAGAAAGACTATACATGCTCTGGCTTTTACATCTGCAAGTGCATACACCCAGGTGTATACACCCAGGCACATGCACACACACGAAAAACCCTTCCAGAGCTGTCTATGGTGCCAGAAGCAGCTGCTTGTCTTGCTCATAAATTCTTAAGGCCTGCCCCTCTGCTGAAATAAACTGCAACACCTCTACTGAAAATCAACTGCAGGACAGAATTATACATCAACAGAGGAGCTGATCTATACCAGAGACTGAATGAATGTAAACATACCTCCCCCCTGAGTTTACATGCTGCAAAAAACTTCATCATAGAAGTTAAAATTGGACCCCAGAAAAGTGTATTTGAACATGCCCAAAGCCAGAATGCTCCAAGGAAATAACAGACCAAGCTAAAGGGAGTAATCTGAAAATGCAACTTCAGTATTCACAAAACCCCCGCATTTTTTACCCTGTCAACTGTCCTCACAGCTCAAAACAGCAACTGATTTCCAACAACCAGAACCTCAGAACTGTGTGCTGTACACTCTTTTGGTCTCCTTTATCCTCATATTTTTCTTCCAGTTCCCTTCCTTTCTCCACCCAGAACAACTTTACTTGTGGGAAAGCTGTATTTGGCCACTATAGCCCAGACACATCTGAATGAAGCAGTATCGTGTGGAGTTTCCACTTGATGAGCTGAGCAAAATCAGTTAAACGTCAAAATTCCATCTTCAGGGATCTTTCTCTCTGCCAAAATAAGTAATTCACTTGTTTGCTGGTAGTTGTCTGCAACCACTGTTTTGTGTTCAGTGCTAGAGTGCGATCTTAGCAACTGGCAGCAACCACCAAGCATATAAGAAAGTCAAACTGGATGTTTTTGTCACATGTCTGAGCCTCCACAGCACCCTGGCTGGGTCACAAGCTTCTCTGAGTGAAAGTTTTCAGAAGCAGTCAAGTCACAAAGGAACCTACCTACCTGCTGATCTTCAGAGGGAAATAAGTACCTAAACCACTTAGACAAGAGAAGTGAAAGGTTAAGTCACTTGGGTGTTCCTCTGAACTGCCATGTGGTTAGTGCTTCAAAAGGAATAGGCTGAAGCATGAAAACAGTAATCAGCAATATTTGCATTGGGGGGGGAGGGAAATCTCAAACCTGTCCCACCTGCAGACATTCCACCTTGAAAAAGGACTTCCCCCAAAAAACTCCTATTGCACAACTAACAACCCACTCTGCCTGAGCAGAGAAGACCTGCAAGGAAAACCTGAGATGTTCTCAAGCAAGTGATGGAGTTCAGTCTGCGTTGTTTTGTCTGACTGCAGTCACTGCAACTGTTATGATGCTGCCTGCAACCATCAGCTACTGAAAAAGCATCACAGACACTTGAGATCATGTACAAGTGAACAGTTTGGGGGTTTTTATTTTTTAAAGAGAGTAACATACCTGAAGGGGATTCAAACAGAAGTAGTAGTAATTATTTGGCAGAGGAGCTATAGTGATTTCATTTAAAAGGATACATTTCCATGTCCTTAAGCAATATTATTGATCATTTCACTTGGACTGAGCACATTCTACAGAAATGCAGAGGTCCAGGTTATGAAATGGAGTTCTGCCCATGCATTCTGCTTAACCACTCAATCTTCAAGCCCCAGCTCACTAGCTGCTGCTTTCTGCTAAAAAGCAAGTGCTACAAGGAGTGCAAGTCTGAAGAACTTGGTTGTCTAGTAGGACTGTCTGTGTGTCATGTTGTTATGAAAGAGGTACAAAGCATCAGGTACTAAAGAATCAATGCAAAGCAGAGTTTGGTGACACAGAGCTGTTCAGCATGTGTTGTTTGTTTTTGACCTGTGTGAACTTATCAGCTCATCTAACATCTACGAAGTCAGTAATGTTTTCTTTTTAAAGGAAAGACTGAAATTGTAGGGAATCAGCTTCTGTTTGAGAATCTCTGGGCTGGGAGAAGCAAGGAGGAATTCTTCCCAGAGACACTGGCACTCAATCCCACTCTTACTTTCAGTGGGAGCTGGATGCTGCATGCCTGTGAAGGTGTTTGAAAATCCCGTGACTTGTTACTTGTTGACTCTCTACCAGGGACCACAGATCCCAAGAAACCTGGAATTTACCTGGGTGCCAAAGGAGTTCAGCTTCTACTAGAGTGAACAGAAATGCCCCTACTCTGCAGGCTTCATGCAACCTTTCCCCCTTCATTACAAAAAAGCCGTGAACTGCATGGTGAATCTTAACTATGTGCAGACTAGGGAGAAAAGGGGCTTCCACAGTACTTACCCCACACACAGCTGTCAGTCAGTCTCACCTTTGGAAGCAAGCACACAGTAGTGAAGGGGTTTGCTGAGCAACAGTCACCCTCCTGGCCTGCCTTGTAAAAGGGTTAAGCAGATTCCTCTGTGGCTGCCAACCTACCACCTTCCACCACTGACAACTTGAAATTCAAAATGAAAAAAGGCAAGCATTGCAGTCGGGTTGTGCTCAAGTACACTGCTCAGCCTCCACCACAGATGCGACGCTGTGGAAGTTTTCTGGGCAGAATTCAGGAACCTAGGCCTTCCCCTCTCCCTGCCCACGAGGGAAGGGTGGCAGGGCAAGAAGCACACAGCAGCAGGTTGAAATGCAGCATCCTGCACTACCTGCCAAAAGAACAACAGCAGGAGGGCACAGCTCCAAACTTACTTTTTTTCCCTACAATTTTAATGATTATTGGATAATAAAGTGTCGAAAGGACTGCCGACCAGCAGGCTGCTGGGGCCAAAGCTCTCAACAGCATGAATCGGGGACGTTCCTGACCAGGAGTTGGGGGAGCCCCGGGGCAGACAGGATTCAGACCAGCTCGCTACGCTAAGGCACAGACGAGTGAACAACAGGTTTGGCAGGTCCCTTTAAATCCTTTAGCTACACGGATCCGGAGATGTGTGTTCGAGAGGAGACGGCAACTTTTATCTCAGGAAAGGGAGAGCGCGACTGGGAGCATTCGCCTGGCGAAAGACTGCAGGTTAAAAAAGGATAACTCATAGGACGGGGATAAACGCTGGCTCCAGGTGCAGCCTGGTCGCGCCGCTCCCGCAGCCGCCGGGACGGGCGCAGCGCAGTTGGCCGGGAGGCGGCGGCCGCTTTCCGGGAGCAGAGCAGAGCACCGCGTGGCGGGGCCGCGCTCCCGCCCGTTACCGCCGGCGGGCTCGCTCGCCGGCTGGGGGCCGCGGCGGGCGGAGGCGCGGCAGCGCCGGGAACAAAGACTCCCCCCTCTTCTTTCCCGGGGCGGACGACCTACTTTCGTGGGCGGCTCCGCCGGTCAGGTGGAGCGGCGGGAGTGCACAAGCTGGCGGCCTCGGCCCTCCCCCCTCGCCGGGGCTGCCAAGCACTGAACTTGCCGAAAGACGAATATAATTAAAAGCGAATTAAAAGGGCGTAGGAAGGGGAGGAAAGCCCCGAGCGCGGAGCAGAGGTGGGCGCTGCGAGGCGGCCCCGCGCTGCAGACGCCGCCCCACCACGCGGTCTCGGTGCAGCTGCCCCATCCGGCGGTAAGCGGGGATCGAGCCGCAACAGCCCCGCCGGGCACCCCGACTCCTGTCCCGGCAGCTGATGGCCGCTTCCCACCACTACCTCCCCCTCCAGGGTCCGGGCCCGTTCCCTTGCCACCCGTCCCCCCCGCCTCGCTCCGCGCTGGTTCCTCATGGCTCGGCCCTGACGTAATTCAAACATGGCAACAGTTGTACTTCAAAGGGCCATCGCAGACCTCCCAGCAACGCGGGCACGCCGCGGAGCGGGCAACACGGACACCCCTCCGGACCCTGCGGCAGCCCCGGGGTGGCCAGCGAGGCTCGCCCGCCCGCTTGCACTGCGGTGCGCAAGGGAGCGCGTGTGCACCCAAAGTTTCACCGCCTCTCCAAAAGTCCTCCAAAACCACCAACCAGCCGCTAAAAAACATCACTCTCCCCGCGGGACGAGTTTTATCCCACCGACATCCCCCTGGTCTGAGATCCATCTCCTCCCCGTAGAGAGAGAAGCTCTGTCCCCGGCGCGCTGGGCGCCGCAGCACATGCGAGCCCTTTGTTTTCCCTGCAGCCGGGCGCTGCCTACGTGCCGCGCAGGGGGCACGCCGGCCGCTCCAGCCCCAGCCCCACCGCCGCAGCCCCGTGGAAGCCAGGAGCTAAAACTTGCTGGCGCCGGGAGCGGGCATCGGCTGCCGTGGCCTGGAGCGACCTCCAGTCGCGCCGCGCGGCGGGAGCGGCAGGACGCCATCGCCGCCCGCCCGCCGCGCGTCCCCACACCGGTAACGCCGCGCACCGAGCCGGTGGCGGGGCGCCTACTGATGGTGAAGAAGGCCCCACACCACGACCCATGCGACCGGCAGCACATGTCACGCCAACCTGCAGCCGCACGTTTTCCCCGTCTCCGGGCGCGCACGGTGCTTGACCGCAAACTGCCGACAACCAGATAAAACCAACGTCTCCCTCTCCGTGCAACACGGAGAACAGGGACAGCGGGCACTGTCGTGCTCCCGCTCCTTCCGCCACCCTGCCGACAGCAACTCGTGCGCGCCCGTGCTACAGGTGTGCGGTGCGGGGCGTGCCGGAGCCGCACCTGCGACACCCGCGTCGCAACGGTGGAATCCGGCCAGTGGGGCCGCGTGGCGAGGCCTCGGGCACAGCTCCGTGCAGCCCCGCCACCGCCGGGCAGCCCAGTTTAGTTAACGCACCCCGCAGCCAGGGTCCGCTTTTGGAGTTAAATGGCCAGGAACCGGTCTACGCCTCTTGCTCTAAACTTAAGGCTTTAACCGTACTTCGGGACAGGACACGACGACGGTTAGAGTTCCCAGGCAGGGTCCGCAACAACGCGGGAGGCGCCTCTCCCGCCACCCAGCACCTCCTTTAAATTCCACTAACTGAAGCAAAGATGGAAAACGCCGCTCACAGGAGCCATGCGTGTCAAACTGTTTCAGGAGGCAAAGTCTTTTTGCCGCTGCATAACTGAGCGCAAGCTGCGGGATTAACTTATGTTTAACAGAATCCACCAGCTATTGGGGAAATAAACAAGCAAACAAACAAAAAAAAAAGCAATAAAAAAGGACCAACAAACACCCCAATATTGACCCAAACCCAACCAAGCAAGCGAACAAGCACAAAATCCCAGTTCAAACCTCGCACTCGCTCGCAGCTTTGCTTTTTCCTCTCCTTCTCTCTTAAGCAGCCACTCACCGCGCTACTGCGTCCACCAACTGCCGTGCCGTGCGCGGCCGAGCCTCACTCCCCGAGCTCTACCGGACAGCCCGAGCGGGCGGGCACGCGAGAGACAGCGCACCACCCCCCACCCCCCCTATCTCCCGTCTCCGCCCCTCCCGCCGGCAGCCGCCGCTCATGCGCATGCGCCATTCCCACGGCTCCGTTCTACTCAATCAAGCCCTCTCGGTTTGCGCGCCCCATTGTCCTTTTAAGGGAGAAAGGCCGCGCGGGAAGACTGGGAGGAGGAGGAGGAGGAGTAGGGGGCGGGGGTGTTGCCCATTGTGACGGCAGGGATGACATCACGCACGCGGCCCGCTCCCCCGGCCCGCCCCCAGCTCGGTGGTGGGCGGGACCCCGGCACCTGCCTGCCCGGAGGAGTAGCGCGGGGCGGGGCGGGGTTACAGCGGCCACCTCCCGAGGCGTCTGGCGCGCTGCAGCCCACGGGACAGGGCGGGACGGGACACGGCAGAACACACTAACCTGTGTCAGAAGTAGCGTGGTAACAGGGACAGGGCAGTGATCGTCCCCCTGTACTCGGCTGAGGCTGCACCTCGAATCCTCCGATCGGCTCTGAGCCCCTCGCTACAAGAGCAACATTGAGGAGCTGGAACGGGTCCAGAGAAAGGCAACGAAGCTGGTGAAGGGTCTGGAGCACAAATGTGATGAGGAGAGGCTGAGGGAACTGGGGGAGAAGAGAAGGCTCAGGGAGGACTTTAATCGCTTTCTACAGCTACCTCAAAGGAGGATGGAGACAGGAGGTAGCTGATCTCTTCTCCCAAGTAACAAGCTATAGGACAGGAAGTAATGGCCTTAAGCTGTGCCAGAGGAGGTTTAGACTGGGTATTTCTTCACAGAGAGGGTGCTCAGGCATTGGCACAGGCTGCCCATGGCAGTGGTGCAATCACCATTCCTGGGAGTGTTCAGAAACACTGTAGATGAAGCTGTCACTGACATGGTTTAGTGGTGAACTTGGCAGTCCTGGGGTAAAAGTTGAACTTAATGATCTTAGAGGGTATTTCCAACCTAGCTGATTTTATGAAACATCAGCACCAGGAAGGCAGCACTCTACGAAGTGTGGCCCAACTGCTGTTTTTAACATCACCCTATAGCAGCAATGGTGCTTTTTCTATACAAAGCGTGTCCAGGCTCACACTAGAGGCACCAGCGCTCAACCTTTGTGGTGGGTCATAGCTTCTGGCAGCAAGAGGGAATGTTTCGTGCTGGTCCTGGGAGGTTTTTTCTCCACATATGGTTCATTTTATGTACTTTAAAAAATCACCAGCAGTTCTTGGGAGGTTTTTCTTGCTGTGTCAGAATGAGTGATGTAAAAATTCACATCACTGCAACCTCTGCTTCCCATTCTGGTGTGGTTTAGGAAGAGCTGCTTCATGAAACAGCTGGTGGGGTACGTTGAAATAGGCTTCCTTTAAAAACTAGCAATGTCAGAAGGATTAGCCTATGATGTACAAGGGAACACTTGGTTATGACAGCACCATTACAGCCTGTAACTGCAATACAGGTGCAAGCTGCTCCCTCCTAAGCTTGTGGTCAAACCCAACTGGAGCATGAATCATTGAATCACCGAATGGTTTGGGTTGGAAGGGGCCTTAAAGACCTTCCATTAGACCAGGTTGCTCAAAGCCCCATCCAACCTGGCCTTGATGCTGCATTTCCAACTATTCGAAAGATAAAGTTTCTCACAGAATGAACAACTGCACAGACACAACATGCAGTTGTTGGCTAATACTCAAAAATATTAAAAATAACATTGAGTGTTTGTATCACAAATTTTTATCCTGATAATGACCTTTTGGGTCTAACCCTAATTCAGGCACAGATTTACCAGCTCATGGAGAACTCTTGCTGAAAGGATCTGTTTGCTCCCAGCAGCAGCACTGGCTAACCAAAATGTGGCGGGGGGGGGGAAGGTTTCCAGGAGAGCAGGACCATCTGCTCTTCCTTAGGTTAGTCGGAGCACCTTACCTCATCTCTACCTGATTGTAAATGCTTGGTAACTCTACAGCACCTCCTCCCTCAACGCTGCAAAACCAGTCCATTTGGGCATGAGGCACAGCAGGATTTCTCTCTCACAAGGAAGTCTGCAGGTTTATCTGTGCGGTGGGTGGGTGGTTGTTGTTTAGGGGTTTTTTTAACTGATCCTAGCATGCTGACTTCCTTACCAGTGCTTCCAAATCACATTCAACTTGTGAGACACAAGTGTAGCTAATGCTGAATAAATTCTCAAAATGCAGATATGAGTTTACTCGTTTTAACTGGTCGGGGGAACTCTGCCAGCTCTTTTGGCAACTTTTGTTTGCAAATAACATGTGTGTAGTTTTATGTGCCTTTTTGGTTTGAGGGAGTGATTCTCCCAGATTTTCTCCCGTTATTTCCCCTTTTTTTCTTCTCTGCACTTCTCAAAGACCCCCAGTGACATTCCTTTTAGTACAACGACATCTAGTATAGTATTTAAATCTCCCACTGAGAATGAAATGGTATTTTAAAGGAGGATCCTTGTAGGTATCAAACGATGTGCTGCCTCTCAATGCCCAGATGAACAAACCCAGCCCCTTGGTGCCTGTTGCTGGCTGCCCTCCCTCACTACCATGCTGAACATTCACAGAATAGCTTGGCCTAGGCTTTGGCTGCATACAAACCAGGGTCAGGGCAACTGCTTGGGTATTTATTTCATGGCTTTATGCCCTTATGTTCCAAATCTCATGCAAGGCCTCAAAGCTCAGTGGAGAATACAGGCTTCTAACTGACAGTAATGAACAGAACCGATGCTGCAACCCACGGACAATTTAAGTTTGCAAACCCTGTACCGCTGTGGCCTGTGAACAGCTAGCTCTGCCATTCCTGCCCTCAGAGGAAACCAGCTTCTAGCCATATGAGTCCCAATGACAATGCATAAATGAAAAATGTGGTCAAAACCTTAATTTCTCAGATGTCTCTTGTTTCCCTGAAGCATTTGCTGATGACATTTCAGCACCACCCTATAACTCAACAGTGGTTTGGGTTTTCATTTTTGGGTGATAGCCAGCTTGCAAGTAAAAGGCACTTCAATAGCTAAAAAGCTTCCATCGAGGTTCCTCTAGCCCCTTCCCCTTGAGCAAGCCACCTATGCTCCCCACACCATCAGAGGGACACTTTGTTTGACCTCACTGTATGGAAAGAGGGGCATGAAAAAGAGCTGCAAACTTGGAACGAGACAAAGGAATTTAAATTGGAAGATGCAGACATCTGCAACAGTGCAAGCACCTTCACACTATGGGTAAAGCCTCATTTGATGAGACTCTGCTTTGAAAAAATAAGCATTTTCCTTTCCATTCAGAGCTTGGGCTGAGTGGAAGGGGGAATATGGGATTTCATGAGGATCACAGGTGACCTGAAATATGAGCTTTTAGACCAGAGGATTTGTTCTCATCCAGGTCAGTTCTTCAGAAACATTTACTTCAACAACACATGTGGTCTCTGGAAACCTAACAGAACTGTTGTTGTGTTCCAGTTAAACTAGTATCTTTCCTAGGTGGATTCTTAATTGTTTTATCTGGGAAGCTAAAGTATGTTGATGGTATAACAATAGAGCTAATCACAAGAGGCTTATAATATGAAACACATATGTATCATGAGCACTGAGGCAGAGGTGCCAACACAGAGAACAAGTAGGGCATTTTCCAGCTAAGACACCTGATCCTATTGTGTTATATTTCAATTTCAATGAACAAGCAAACACAAATAGGTTACTTGTTGTTAGGTGAAGAGCAGCTGTCAAAACTGAACCTAGGCAGCTGTTTCTGCTATGAGATTTCACTGTAAAATGTATTTTCACAACTTGAAAGTTTGCCTTATTGGCTAAATGCCTGGCCAAGGGATTTTGAAAAAAATATTACCAGGAGTTCTTTCAAGCAAAAAAAGAGAAAAACGTTGGTTGACTTAGAGTTGTAAATAGATTTTGCCAAGGAGTATGATTTCAGAGGGAGATCAACAGATCGTTGATCAGGAACATCAATAGGTCAGTTCTTTAGCTCCTGCTTACACCAGCTCTATCTATCAGTAACAGTATATTGATTTGTTGAAGGTGAGAATGTTCACGGAAGTGATAATTTAAAGCAAACAGGCTAATAAAGAAATGTGGTATTTCCCTCTGGTTTATGTTTTAGGCTAAATGACAGATAGCTACAAATAAACAGTGACAGCAAAATTTGATGATAATAAGAATAGATATTATGATATTCATGCTGCCAGAATGAAGCATGCAAGTTACGTGCCTCAGAGACAGAACCCTGAACCATTTTACTCCTAGGAACAAGATCATTTATAGCCCAGCCTAAGTAAGAAATCCATCAGGGCTTAACAGAGAATAACCACCTTTCTGAAGAGTTTTTAATTGTTATTTCAACTTAAGAGGAAGATAATTCTCTTAAATTCTTAAGGATTGCTCAAATTCTGTAGTAAAAAGATAATTTTCCATTACCACTTAAACACCTTTAATGGAGCTTCTCAAGGGCTACTCATTTCTTTGCAGCACTATTGCTTTCATCCTTGTTGAAGCCAATAAGACTATTCCATGAGGATTTGTATTAAGGTGATTGATTCAAAGATGCCTTTAAGAAGATCAGCCCTCTATGCCTGCCAGGCTGCTTCCTGTCAAGAACATTATCCCCACCTTATTCTGTCATTTGGGGCAATTTTGAGAGCAAAGACCAAGTATTTGGAAACCCCAAAGAGATACCTCTCCTCCAAACAGAGACTCCTGTCTTTCACAGCAGCAACTTCCAGATTTTATATTGACTATTTCAGAGTAATCTTTAGGGAACACAAAGTTACCAACTCTTCAGAGAGTGTTGTGGTCTCAAGCAGAATCATTTTTAGGGGACAAAATTTGTTCTTTGAAGCTTTTTACTGAACCTAAGACTCGTGACTAAGCATGTCCATCTTCTTGCACATCCCTGAACACACACAGAGGTGACTGAGAAGAATGAAAAGCAAGGTGCAGCTGGGGGATGTGGCTGGGAGGGAATCCATGGTGACTAAAAGCAACACTTTGGCATGGCAGGCTTTCTTTCTGGACTTCTCTCTCAACAGGAATTAAGCAGGTAAATAGGGATGCTTGGGAATACAAAGATCTAGGAAAGCTAATTTTTTATCATGTTTCAGGAACAAGGTCATACCCTGATTCCTGAAAATCCTCTGCTAGGGAGCAGTCAGCATGGGGGGCCATGAAAAGTGTTTTCTTACAGGTGTTGGTGCTCTAGGCTCATACTCAGAACTCTGCTAAATAAAACCATGCAACCTGAGGCAGTATCTTTCAGGTTAAAGCTTCACTCATCACCATTCTTTCTTTGGAGAGTTTTCCTAGCCTACAGGTCTCTTCTCAGTGGCACTGCTTTTCAATCTGCATCACCAGCAGGCACAACAAAGATCCAGAGGTTCCCTTTTCAGGGAATTAAAAAACAATTGTGCCCAGATCAAGGAGGAGCTAGCTGAAGAATGACATCAAGCTAACACTGAGATACTGAGGAAAGGAAAAAGGCACTTGGAAGAGGTGACAGTTTCAGATTTAAGCTTTTGACTGCACTGATACTATGGAGAAAACATGTCTCCCTGTGGGCAGAGATTTTACTCAGCCAAAGGAAGGCAGAGAACAGTGAGCTCAAGTACAAGTGACTAGTCTCATGAGGGCATAGCATCTTGCTGACCTTATTGCCAAGCTTCTAAAGAAAGAGTACCTACAAGTTTTCTGGCAAGGAAGAAGAGCTGTGGGCAGATTTGACTACCAGGGGAAGGAGGGGTGTGCAGAGATGATCCCTGAAGGAAATCTGCAGAAGTTAGAATCCCAATCACAAGCGTTCAACAAACAGCCAAGAACCATATGGGAATCTGCCACTGGAGATCTGGAGGGAGGAGCTGAAGGCAACATTTTTTTTGCAAGGGAAAGAGGGAATGGAGTTGGCTAACAAAGCCACCACATCACACAGGTAACTTCAGATAGTTTAACTGGATTAAATCAGCTAATTAGGCTGCAACAAGTCAACCAAACTTGACACTTAACATCCTCAAAAAAGCAAGCTAAGGGCAGGCAGACAGAAAGCAGCATGAAGGGAGAAGGTGGTAGGATACATACACCCCCTTTCCTCAGAGCAGAGACATCCCATTCTGAAAATAAAAAGAAAATAAGGAGAAGGACTTTCCAGGAGGAAGTCTTCACTTAGAAAGACATGTGGCTAAGGGGAGATCAGAAGCAGGATGGGGAACCTTCAGGCAAAATTTAAGCAGATGTCCATCACAGGGATCCCCAAAAGTACATTGGGCCCCATAATGGATTTACATGCTCAGGAATTAACTCTAGAGGGTGATGAGAGACTTAAATAAACCCAAACCAGAGGACACTCATCTGACCTTAGTGACTTCCCTGAGGTTTGCCTGCCTGTTCATATTGCAAATTACAGAACACAGAGCAGTCAAGGGACCAAGATGCAGCCTTCAGGGCAGGAGTGGCACAGCCTGAGCCACACAGCTAGTGTGCAGCATGTGCTCTGTACTGCATAGGCACAAAGTGATCTGATAGACATCTTAGGACCAGCAGGAAAAGTTCCTGTATCTTCACTGACCTCGTAATATAGAGACCACCAAGGAAGTGCCATGTGGGTATGGGAGAGAAGATATGTACGGGGTTCTGGCCCTACAGGGCCAGAAGAGGTATTTTTCAACTTATCTACATCTCCAGGAAAGATTTCAAAAGCCTCTCTCAGGAAGAGAACAGTTTGTGAAGCAGAAGGGTTTAGAACTTCCATGCCACATACCTTTTAGCTTCAGAAGAAATACCTTCGGTTAAAGCCACCGTTGTATTTTTTTCTCTCCCACTGGAATGACTGGGTTTACTGGGGCAGAATTAAGGCTGATTAGGTGCTATGGGAGGGAAGATACTCCAGCTGGAACTGAGCTCACACAGCAGGCTGGGTGGGGTCAGCCGAACAGCAGTGCCCTGAAGCATATGGGATGTATGGAGAGCTCAACCTCCCCGAAGAAACACAGGCGAGCATGTGTAGCATGGCTGTGTGAGTGATGACATCTCCATGTAGCTTCTCTTACAAGCCTCAGGAGGCTCCTGGGGAAGCTCAACTAGAGCAGCCTGCAGGGATGGCCAGGCTGTGAGAAGGTGCCCCAGGGCAGCATTGTCCTTCAGGCATGGGCACTTTCTAAAGAACAGCTGAACAAAGTGATTGCTATTTACAGTGTAACAAGGTGGTCACTCAGAGACACTTCAAAAACTGGCCTTTCTAAAACCAGCTAGCAGTGTGGTTTCTGAGGTGCTATTTTGAGCATGCTGTCAAAACAAATCTATCCACAGATGAACTGACTGACTCTTCTTGTCAGGACAGCTACCCTTTTAGCAGTGGTTGAACCACTCCTAACGTAAGGTTTCAAAAACAAGAGCAGTATTTACTTGATTTGCATTATCTTTAGGAGGAAAGTGGGAAGACTGGGGAGATATGAAAGTGACCTCTTGAAATGATTCTTTCTTGCCCTGCTAATGCCAGGGCTGAGTACCTGCACTCAGGGTTGACTGGGGAATCATAAACATCTGATTGACAGCATGTAATAGAAAAAAGAAAAGTCTGAGCAAGGGCTAAATCCTCCCATTTTGGCCAATAGCTAACTTCTTGATGGTAAGCAAAAACAGTTCCAGGTTTCAGGCACTTTTCTGTGTGACATCTAGTACCAGCCATGGTCCCAGACAGACCCCAGACTGCAGGTCTGACCAGCCTGGTGTTTCCTCTACTTCTAGACCCTCAAGCTATTTCAGAACAGAGAGGCCCAACACATTTAGACACACAAAGAAGGCAGCAGGGGTGGCTCAGTTGCAACCCTCACATGCAAGGATGGTGGTGCCCATTAAGCAGGGATGTGTGTGCGTGTTGTGAAGGTCTTTCCCAGTTGCACGTGTGTGCGTGTATGTATGCAAGCATTCAAATGCTTTTAACTTAAATAGGCCAAGTTTACACTCTTATAAAACACATCCTGCTGTAAATTAGAATAAGTAGCTATTCATAGGCGAACTGCAAAACAGGAGGGGTTTTGTATGTGCTATTCTTTAAGGCGGCAGCAGGCTTTAAAGCCTCTTTTATAAGCTGTGGCAAATGGGCTCCCAGCATGCTCTTTACACCAAGTCAGTGTGTAGATGCTGACTGGGGCACAGGAAACAACATTTTGAGGGTGTGCTGAGGGGTTTGGGGGACAGATACCAATTGCTACACTCAAGAGTCCACTTAAAATTGGTGTCACCTTTCTATCTATCCCTAGAGAGATTAGGATGTCACATATGAAGTTGTGCAGGTGCAGCATGTCAGAGACTCAGCTTCTTGGGGACTGACTGAAATCACTTACTGCCAGTTTCCTTCAAGCCTGCTGCATAGATTTCTGTGTCCTTAACAGCAGACTATTTAGCTCTGGTAAATGCCATGTTGCTTTGTAATCCCTGTGCCATGACAGTCCCCTCCCATGCTCATGGTCACAAACTCTCACTGCCCTTTGTCTTATGGTTGTGGTGCTCTTGGGCTGGCTCTTACTGCCATCCCACCTTCTGGGAGACAGCAGGGCCCAGGGATGCCTCCAAAACTTTTTGCCCTCTAAATATTTTGGTGGGTCTTCATGTTGGCCAGCTTCTGCTCTGCAACAGAACACCTCCCTGCTGGGTTTATATAATCCATCATTGTCACTGCTTCTTGCTCCACAGATTTTAAATGCACAAAGACACAGACTTCCCTCCAGCAGGTACATGCAGTCATGTTTCAGGCAAGCCTGACACTAAATGGTCCAGGTCCCTTTACAGGACAACTGTTATGATAGCAGTTACTCATTTTCCATTCTCCAAGTCTGTCATGGTAAGTAGACTGGAACAGAAAATGTCATCTGCCTGTGTGAAATTCAGTCCTAGTGAAAACACTGAGAGTAGCCATCTACTTTATGGACTCACGTTGGTTGTAATACAAATTCTGAGCACTGGCAAGGTTGGATTCAGCAACATCTTGGGCTGAAGTTTTTCACTAGACACAGACAGAATCTTCTTCCAACACTGAAAACAAGACAGAAACTGTGATTCTTGATTTGACAAAGGAGTATAGTGATATCTTTGGCAGTGGTCTACTTGCAAGATATTGACTCAGTAGGACATTTTGGCCTCTGGATCTGATACTTTGGGACAAGTAATTTAATCTGAGATCATATGATGAGATGAACTCCTAGATGAATCAAAGAAAGTAAGTATTACAACATCTGTTCTTATGTTTAACTTTTCCAAACCCTTTATGAATTACTTGTTTCCAGAAGCTTGCCAACCATAGGAATACATAGGCTCACATTTAATTGCCTGCACATATCCCGCAACATCACTCAAACCAGAAAGCAAAAAGTGCCTCTTACATGAGCATGTAGGCTTAATGTTTTTTAATGCCACAGTGGCTGATACTAGCTGTCTGCTACTGGTTTGGAGACCAGTGCTTCGCACTGGATTCAGTGCTTCCTATTCAAGATAAATGGTATGAAGTTGAATCAACCTCTGAGGATGGTAAAAGCAGCCTAACCCCAAAAAGCCTGCAGCTGGAGAGCTGCCAGTCTTCTCTCACCTCCCAGCTGGTAGTGAGTATCAGAGCAGCTTCTCCTTTACTGATAATGTGACTGCCATTTAAAAGAACGAATGAACCTATGTGAGCTGTCTATACTGAAGGGTTTTGACACTGGCCTTTCAGCAGAGACTGTTCTCTAGACTATATTATTGAGCCAAAGTGCACGAGATTCCTGCTTAGTTACCTATGGTCTTGGCAGACTTTTAAGTCTGGTTTGATCTTTGCATTTCAAAGCTTTCACTTACATGCTGTTCTACTGCTCAGCTGTTGGGAAAGAAATACAAAGGCACGTCCTCACTCCAGCTCTCTCCTCCTCCTCCTCCTCCGGGCTGCAGACACCTGTATTGACATGCTGTCATGGTCTCTGCCGCACTGTTGCAGCTGTCAGCAGTACTGCAGCACGAGTGGCATGGGGCTGCAGTGACAGACCCTTCTTCCCTGCAGCCAGGCCTCTGCCTTCATCAAGGTCTCCAACTCATGCTCCAAGCACGGAGTAAGCACCAGCACTTCTCCCACTGTCTGGGCACCACTTTGATGCCCCTTGCCTTTTTCACTTTAAAAGCATTGTGGGAGAGCACTGGCTGCCCACCTGCCAGCGTCAGTCCTCCACAAGCCCCAGCCTCATCTATGCCACTGCACAGGCTGCCTCTGGGCTGGTGGCCATGTTGATCTCTACGCTGCACCGTGGGGTTTGCAGCATGGTTCACCTATCCCACTATAACATGAGATGGCAGGCCCTTGTATCAAAAGGGCAAGGTTTTGTTTCAGTTTGACAGGGTTAGTCAGTGATTTCTTCAGACTGGCGCAGGGCCTGGCCACTGCCAGCTCCATTCCCTAGGGGCTTATGGTTCATCAAGATGATGACCCCTTTGCTACCCTGAAGAGGTTATGGTTCTGCTTTCCCCAGGCATTCACATAGTTCCTGCCATCTCCCTTTAGAATGCCTGCAGGTGTTCCCTGGCCTCCTGCGGGTGCTTGCTGAGATGTGCTGGTGGAGCACACAAGCAAGGCCTCACAAGGCAGCCAGTTGAGAGGAACGGCAAAGTCTTCATGCTCCATTTGTAGTTTTGCTCAAAAGGCCCCAGAGCTGCTGCAAGCCTAAGAAACCAACAAGAATAAGGCAACATACTGGTATGTAACTTTGTTGGTGAGGCATTCTTATCTGTACAGATTTGATAAAAGCAAAACTACCTCTCTACATGTCTCCATGATTTCTGTTTAAGGAATGGGGGTTTAGGATTGCCACACTCCAGCCCATGCTGCTCAGCCCTACCTCAGCAAGGCTGGAACATGCACTTGGCTTTACAAGCTCATGTAGTTCCAAAGTTCTTCATTTAGTTATCTTTAAAGTCACTTCCAACTTCTAGCATTGCCACAGCTGGAGAAGAATTAAATCAAGCCTGTTTCATAACGTCATTATCAAGAGCAGGGAACAACCAGGCTTGTTTTTTGTACCAAGGATCTGTTTTGTGCTTGTACAACTTTGTTCTTGGCTTCACATCTACATTGTGTCCCTTTATTTTACATTATGGCGTATCTTCTGTTGAATGCACATTGTGCATTTAGCCAGAGATACGGGAACTAACACTGGCCTGTCTCATCAAAACTTTTTTCTCCTTCATTGTTGCACTTCGCCTATTTTCTTGCTGCTTGCGCTAAGAACACAATGCCCTTGGAAAAAATCTTGTTTCACTGGATGTACCACACCCTTTGTATCTGTGCTAACTCTAGAGACAGGCAAAGCACAACGTGAAGGTGTTCAGACAGCTTTGGCCTCTGCCAGCTGTTTGGCTTTGTGTATTTTATACATTTTTAATTATACACACTTCTGTTTGTCCCTAGCGTCATTCTTTCATGAAGAAAGCCTGGCATTCACTTGATTTGCAGCCATCCACTTCTTCACAACCAAAATCCTGTTGTGTAACAGCTTTTCTGTAACTTTGGTGCTGGTTATACTACAGAACAATGTTTTAATAAATGTTATTTACATTTTTCAGGGTAGCTAGAGGGGGTTTTAGTTTTAATTAGCTGAGTAAGAGAGCCATGAGTGATTGTAGACACATAAAGAGCTGCTACCATCATCTCCCAGCTTCTTATTCATGGCTCTTGTGCCAACATAGCTAAAACAAGGCAAAAATAGTACATTAGGTCCTTGCAGGCAAATATTCCTTGAAAGAGGAGGCGGCAGAATCAATTAAATTGTTGCAGTGTGTACTGTGTCTGGAGTCCTCAATAATTCTTTCCTTACCTGATGAATTGCTTCAGCCAAGGGCAGAAAGTCTCTTTTAAATTTGGGAGGAGTGAAGAGAGTGCAAGCCCTCCTGCCATCCTCCCCCAGGCAATACTTTGGCAAGGGAGATGTCAGGGAGGTTCTTCTGTGGAAACACTGCCTGCTGAGAACCATTTCAATGAACTACAAAGGCTCCTTCCTCCCCCATCTTGCTGCTGCTTCCTTCTCCATCCCGTCTTAACCCTTATTCTCAGCACAAAAGTTAACGAGAACACCCCCTGCTTATGAAACCTGAAAGGAGCAAAGTCCAAGGGAAAGAGGAACATCCTAAAAAGCTCTTTAAGGAGGGACCTCACAGAATAGCTCAGCCTAGGACATCAACAGGAACATGGCTAGCTTGGATGGCAGTATAACCAGACAAGGCATTAGGCTTGCAGTGCTTGGGAGAACTTGCTAGTAGCCCTGCATCATTTTTTGATGAAAACAACGCTTTGGATGCTTGCAGGATGCTTGCAAACAGACTTATCTTTCAATGTCAAAGGAAGGCTTTATTTGGTTACAGGCCAAAAGTGGGTAAAAGACTGATGCGTCCAGGCTCTATTTGGCAAAGTGCTTCTGGGTAACTACAGCTGGGAGTGGTGGTGGAGGGGAGAAAAGGAGCATGCTTATACTGTTGCCTTGTACTGCTAGTTGCTGCTTTACCATGGAGAACGGAATCTCAGATTTGCCTGCAAACATGATCTCTGATACTGGGCTGGGTGGGATCTATTCAGGACATCTGGCACGTAGTGGCAAGACAATCTATGCTGTTCACAGCTCTGCCTGGACTCAACACTGGCAAACTTCACATTCAATCTCCTGCTTGTCAGACACTGTATTGCCACTACTCTCTTCCAGGATCTTAAGCAAAGATCTTAAAGAGGTGAACACAAGGCTTTTGAATAGCTTCATTAGCACAAGCCTGGCCTTTCACAGAGATAAACTTTTCCACTTAAAATGCTGAGATCACCTAGAAGCAGCTTCTTATGTGTAAGAGTGAGACTGGCTTAAACATTATGAGTTGAAAGCAGCAATAGTCACTTTATTATTTTCCCAAGAGAGAGCTGCTTCTCTTCTGTGCACAAACTAGTAGCTTAGCAGACTATAGTGCTCATGAATGCCTGTCTAAACTCCTCGGTTTTAGGAACTTCTACTGACTTTAGCAAGCTGTGGTGGATCAACTTGTATTTGCACTTCCTAGGGCACACATTTCCACTGAAGATCAGCTAGTTCATTCCTCCCTTCTCAGCACTGTGCCAGTTAAACACGAATGACTAAGCCCAGAACAGCTATCCTATTTCTCACTGATCACAGCTACCCACACTACCCATGTCTAGCACAAATTCCTGCTGACATCTGAAATTCTCTTTTAACAAAGCGAATTAAATAGCTTCTCTGGTCTGCAAGTTTTTCCTAGTTCTCCTGTGTTCCTGTTACCATGAGTGCAAACCTTTTCCGCAGCTTTAAGAACATGAAGGCTGGGTAGAGGCATGTGATGATGTTTCCACTTATGTTTCCTGAATGCAGGTTTTCTGAAAGTCATCTTGGTGGTGGTGGTAGTGGGGGAGCTGTCCTATGCACCCCACCCAGTTTGAGCTAGCTCCATACTATTTATACAGTCAGGAGCCAAAGACCATCTGCAAGATGTTTAGATCTCAGGCAAGCCAATAGCCACACTAATTCCAAGCTGGTGGATTCATACTGCATGGTATGATTTAGAGCACATCCTCTTTATCCCATGGGATAATGACAATTCAAAAGCTGCATACGTGCAAGCAGGTAAACTGAATTCAGGTGAGAGCACAGAGTAGAAGAAACGGGCTAAGGACACTCAGTGGAAGAGTTCACAGCCATCTCAAGAACAAAAGCACAGTCTTTGAGCTGCTTTCTCAGTTAATTTAAAATTAATTCCATGCCTTAAAAAAAAAAAAAACCCAAAAAAAAAAAACAAAACCCAAAAAACAAAACAAAAACAAACCCACAAAAATCCGAAACAAAAATCCTCCAAAAAAACCCAACCAAAACAAACCCCAAAACCAAAAAACCTACAAATACACACCAAACAAACAAAACAACCAAAACNAAAAACCCAAAAAAAAAAAAACAAACCCAAACAACAAAACCAAAGCAAACCCCAAACAAACAACAACAAAGATGATTCTCATTTGTACTGACTATTTCTGACTACTATAGGAAATCTCTCGCTAGAACTTTGTATGTCCTTCACCATGCATTTTCTGGTGTGAGTGATGGTTTATTTGAGCTTGCAGTGAGCAGACACAGGTTGTGGGGCAGAGACGGGACAAGATTAACTTGATGTTAATAGAAGAGCTTTGGCCTGAAGATGAAAAGCAGTAGAGAACTGCTGTTGCAAAGCATCTGTTTTTTCTTCCTGCCTTTTGGTAGGGAATTAGTCACCATCCTCACACAACAGCAAAGCAAGTATTTGTATGCATTTCTGGAGTGCTTAACCATGTTGTAGATAGTAACCATAATCACTGTATTGTAGTTAAGTAAGAAGAAAGCTTGTTCTTCTATCCTAACACTTACAAAACTCTCTAACCATACACAGCTAGACAGACTTACACATACCCACAAGAACAAAGATCAACAGGTCTTACCAATGCCTTTAAACTGGAATTAACCACAGATGAGACCTTAGGGTACTTCTGTCACAGTAACATTGAAAATCTGCTCTTGATCACACACCAATGGGCTCTGGATTAACCCAAAGGCTGAACAGCCTACATTGGCAAGGCAAAGTTCCTTCCACTCTGTACCTCAGCTCTCTGGCTGCAAAATGGAATATGCCATCAGCAGATTACTAAAAGGTCTTGGTGGAAGTCAGGGAGACCTAGAAATTGAAGCCACATTTTCTATCTCTATTCTGTACCTCTGTAATACAGATAAGGAACTTGTCTTCCTATCTAAATTATTGATATATTGTAAAAATTACAACTATCTCTGTCCATCACCCTTAGATTTTACTCTTGTAAACTATTTCTTTTTTGATGTGTAAAGAACATGCCAATATATCACTTGAATGCTTTTGAAGAAATGAACTCAGCATGGGAGAACAGTGCTGGGGGGGATAATCATAAACATTAATGCTAGCTTAGACTCCACAAGCTGCCTCTGCTGGACTTCTCTAGTCATAATTAAAAGCAGCCAAGTGAGGTTCCTCCTCACAAGGCTTACTGAAGGAGCCCATCTCTCCTCTCTGTCTGCAGAGGCAGGGCAAGGAAAAAGGCTTCCTCAGGCTAACACCAGGCTTTATGAAATCCTCTTGTTGAAAGCAGGAGAATGCAAGGATTGCACAGCATCAAAACTAACATCTGGCTGCTACTGAGTTTATTTTAGTTTAGGCTTGTATCACCTGGCTGTGGGAGTGGGATAGAATCTGGCACCAAATGTACTGTGTGAAGATTGGGATGCCTCTTGCTTTCTCCATGCCTGCCTCTCGCTAGGAGAATAGATGACATGTGGTAAGCGCTTGAGCTCCTTGGGAATTACATCTGCTACACAGTGCTGCCAAATGCACTTTGCAAATAAAACTCAATTGTTTGCTTGCCACATTCACTTGTGGGTGAACAGACCACTCTACAATTGACCCATTTTAACTTGCTGCTCTGGCCAGGTCTAAAAGTAAATGGATCATTGAGACAATATAAAATTAACAGATCCGTACTGGGCAAAGGACTGTTATTTTCCACAAAGAGAAAGAATTGTGTTGGCTATCTTCTATGTTTATCCTTTGAGCAAGACATATAGACTTGCATGAGATTTAAGATAACCTCTACAAGTAGGAGGAAGAGTATCTTACAGATCATTACTCAGAGCACCTGGTATGAACACTTGAGTCTTTTTGATATAAACCACAGTTATTTGACATTTATGGAGCCTACTGAATTACTTTTTGAATGATAACAAGATTGTCACCTGATCACACAGCAATGAGGTCCTTTACAGCAATGTCTTATGATAAATATGCCCTGGGTAAAGACCAGGAAGGTTTTGGTTGTGTTTCCTCCTGCTTCCCCCTTTGAGACAAAGGTGGGTTTAGTTAAAGGAGAAAATAATTTGTCTGATCACATACTCTTCTGACAGAAGTAGTTCTTTCAGAGAACCGAGATGCCCTGTGAGGTCTGCAGGGAATACAAATGGGCCTATTACAGTGTCAAGCTTTCCTGCAGATCTACAGCTTTCCACTGAAGAATCAGCTCTGCAGTGCCTTCAGCAGACAGTTTACATTAACCAGCCACCAGATAGCAGACCTGTACAGGAATTTTCCCATTCCCTTCACATCATGTGCTGAGCTCAAACCAGCTTATAGTGTCTGATGGACCAGCACAAGAGAAAACAGGAATGTCAGCAATTAAATGCTCCCTGACTGCAATCACAGGAGCCTCAATCCCTGAGTTGATGGGGTGACAGATGGGGAAGCAGCTCCGCTCTTAACCTGAGTGTAATTTGTCCCAACAAGCTCACCTGAAGTGCTGGAAAGGAACAAACTAGATGGGTGAGTTATCTCAACTTCTACCCGTGCAAGTTTTCTCAGTTTTCTTCTACTTACCCTTTGCAGAAAACATTGTTCCCAGACTGCATTAATGACTGCGCAGTGGAGAGGAAGTTATTTGCACTTCCTCATCTGGACAAGTTCAGTCCTGCTTTACTTCAAGTACTTACTGCCTTTAAGATGCCAGATCCCACTATCTTGAATTTACATACTTAAGCCTAACACATTAAGTAAGGAGGTGTACTACGTGTAGCCACACCTCCTATTGAAATTTGACCACAATCAGCTCTATAGATTTTATTCACATTTATGGGATCCTATAATTTTGCTGCTGCACTGTTGCTAAACATCAGTGTCATGAAATTACATATTTCAGGATTCTCACATACATGGTCCCAGACTCTGAGACTTTCAGTCCTCTCTTAAGATTCTCTGCCTTTTCAAAACCAAGAGTTAAAATGAATGAACAGACATGGCCCACTTCACACACACACTATATACACACACATACAAGTGCTGGTTTCAAAAATTCCCATATTTTTGCCAGTTCCAGCAGAACTAGAGCATGGGGAGGATTTTTGAAAATCCAGTCCCACTTAGAAAAACCTTTAATTACCAAGCAGGACATTTCACTACCATTCTTTTGCACCTTTTTGTTGCAGGCATCCATCCCTTCTCTATCAACTGCTCTTCTTATGGGACATGCCAACTGACAGACTAGAGAGCATGAGTTTAACTCCAGCTTTTTAACCCAGAGTTTAAATATCAGAGCAACTCATGTCAACAGAGGAAAAAGACCCTCAGCTGCAGTGAATCTCACACTTCCCATTTGGCTATCAATAGCATCCCACTCCCTTCTCTCCACTCTTCCCCATGCAGATACTGAGAGCAACCCAGGCTGCCTAGCAAATGCCACCCTAGAAAGAGCTAAACTTCACTGCAATCCCAATTCTTCCCTTTGATCAGCCACACTTTCCACCTAAGCCTTGAAAATGAAGGGCTGGTCAGGCTTGGCACAGTCAGACTTCGCGTCAGAGGAAGCAGAAGAGCAGGTTTTGAGAGCAGACCCTTACACTCGCTTTCCCTTTTTGCTTCAGCAAGTTCTCACTGCCAGGAGCCTCAGTTCAGCTCTTCAGTCTGAGAATCGAATCTCTCAGTTCATCTGCAAGGAGAAAATGACACCAACCATTATTCTCACAGTTTTATTTGTAAAGGACATAGCATGAAAAGCTGTATTTCAATGTAGTTCAAAACCTGAAAAACTCATGTCAGTTTGTGGTATGTATGTTAAAGTGCTTGATATAACAATACTTTTACTCATGTTGTCTTGAAAATTATCCAGTTCTTATTCAGTTAGTAATAATGTAAAGATAAAATATACTTAATGGAGACATTTAAGGATCATTTTAAGCTATACAGGGCACATTTGTACATACAATATTTCCCCTTAAGATGCGCACCTTCACTTGACTGAAAGAAGGAATTTTCTCAAATATGCCATTGCGCAACCATTCTAAAAAGACATTTTTGAACAATGATATCTAATTACACAAACCAACTTGGAATAAACATGAGTAGATTTCTCACTAAACAGTAGAATTTCATTCATTTCAGAGAATTATAAATACACATTTTGTACATAGTGAGGCATTTGATTCTCTGACTCCCTCAAGTTACCATGCTGGATGTTAGTATAACAGGACGATGCAAACTCAGACACCTGCAGATGGCTATTGGATAGGATTTTTTCCTTCTTTTTAAAAAAAGCAGACACCAGAGAGCTTTGGTCTTTTCCAAGATTCCCTTTCTCAACCAAAAAAGGTGCTTAAACACTGAAGTAAAAACTGTGTTAGCTTAGAAGAATCCTGATGGGTTTCTCACCATCCTAGTGGGTAGAATGGTATCTATAAACCTTAGAGAAAAAACCTCATGGCTTCCAAGACACAAGTGGTCTACTAAAAAAAAAAAATAATCATACAGGGTAGAATAAAAATTCACTACAAAGAACCGTACTTCCAAAGTTGTCAAATAAGAAGTCTTCTAGGAATCTGAGGCATTCAGCTCTGCCCCTTTTGACTTATCTTAGGGTGTTTTATTGCCTACAGGGAAATATTAGACATACATAATTTTTATTGTAAATGATGTGAAACCTGACAAAACCAAACAAGTCAACACTTGCTGAAAAAGCCTATGGGAAGTTGTGTTAAAGTTAAGTGCTAAAGGTTCCTTAATGTAGCTTGAAAAGAGGGAGGGTCCTGTTTTGAACTTGAAAATTTCTCAGGTTTTGACTTGTTTTACCTTAAGAAACACTTTATTTAATTATTGCCCTTTTCTCTGTGTGTGGTTTATTCATCTATGCTTGACCTTTAGAGGTGCCCATTATTTCTACTTTATCCTGCTTGCACTCAAACTGAATCATGTCGGATGAATGTTACGACTGCTGAAGTCATAAATAGTCTCTGGAGAAGTATGCAGCAGTGTACTTCTGAGCAGTATCCAGCTAGCAAATGCAGATGAATCTGCAAAGAAATCCAAGGACTAAAGAGGTTGTTATTTCAGTAAAATGAAAGTCACTTAGACTGGTTTGGGCTTGAAAAAAATCATGTATAGCAGTAATTAGACATAAAAGGACTGAGTTGCAATAGAAATCAAAACATCCTAAGCAGTCATTACCAAATAATGCTGCCACATGGTTTCTGGTGCTAAATGTGTAATTTATTGATAGAGTTAAGTACTAGGGACACATTTTTGGGTTGTCATGTCTCTTCTGCTGACTTTAAGCAGAATTGCCTGGGCACACTGAAAAGCCTGACACCTCAAATTTCACATTTCTGGAAATGCAAGAGAGATGTCACACATCTGTGGGCTCTGGCTTCTAACTCATGACACCATTCACAGCCTTTACGTTAGTTACTCACACCCATGGCAGTGACATGGCAGCACTGCCTACAGTATTTGGGATGAGTTTAGTCAGTGTAAGGAAGTTCAAGCCCAGGCAGAAAGAATGGTTATTAAAAAGTGAAACCCTCATAAAAGTCAATGACTCCCTGACAGTGTTGTTTTAATTCTTTCTTAAAAATAAAAAACCCTTCTATAGCATAAACCTCTCCCTATTAATGAAGCAAAGTCACATGAAGAGTTTTCTTCTGGATGGGAATATGACGTGAAACTTTTACACTAAAGCAAGTGCTGTTGTAAGAACTGGGCAGCAGAAGGACCACAGGAAAACAGAGAAGCTTGGCAAAAGGCTGGGGAGAAAGCAAACCCTAATTTTTTTCCTCTTTCCTTTTTGTTAGCTCTTGTTCCTCTCTCCACCATGTGCAAACTGTATTGAGACCTGCTACTGCCCGCCATTCCCCTCCTAATGCTACTTGAGAGCACAGTGCAAGGCAATAACCTCACAGTACCAGTTAGGGCCTTTCCCAATCTGCAGCTGACAGTGAAACATCCACAGAAATCCACTGACAAAATGGGAATAAAAAAGTGAAATAAACACCAATATTTAAACTAACCTCCAAAAACTAAAACCAGATGAAGCCAGCTATGCCCTCAGATCCTTCCAACTCCTATCCACAAGACAGAAAACACTCTACATTTGCTGCATGGTATCCTCAAGATGATTTCAATGTAATCTCTTGCTAAATTTTTAGCATACAGGATTTCAGTTGATCCCAGTTCCTCTTCAAGAGCTGTAGCTATATATACACACAGTATTTATTAGTAACATATTAACTGGAAAGAGCGTAGGAGAAGAGCCACAAAATACAAAAGTAAGATTGTTTTTTTTCCCCTTCCTTTCGCTTTCTTCCCCCTCCCTACTTTTTTTTTTTTTTTTTTTTTTTTTTTTTTGTATAATTTAGGGGAAAAAAAAAAAAAATAA